>JANIJG010000404.1:33491-48523 GCA_024611175.1 Megaceryle torquata | reverse complement strand
CGCGTGGGGTGGGGAACCCTAAGGGCAACTGTGCCCCCGGGACGGGGGGGAGCGGCGGGGAAGTATTCTCTAAGCTTTATAATAATTTAAATGTCAGGAATATTCTTATTCATTTTCTTGAAAACCACAGAGCTTTTACTTTCAGTGGCATTTCAGAATTTGGTATTAAATCCCAGTACTAGCCATATAAAAATATAACAGCAGACTATGTATTGTGCATAAAGATTTTGTCTCTATCTCATATGTGCTGCCTAGTTCAAAATCCTGTGAGACTTGTCCGCTGAATTCAAGATGACCATGATTAAACATCCAGCCTCTACTAACACCACCAAACCTCCCGAGATCTAATTCACACTCCAAGTCACCACAGTATTCTGGCACCAAGTTTCATATTTTAAGTAACAATATGTCCCATCTTTGTTTGACTTTTCTTAATTCACCCCACAATTTTTCTGGCTTTTTTGCCAGTATTTTGGGCTCGCAGCTTTAGTTTTTTCTATGATTGACCTTCCACCTTACTTGAGCTGAATCTCTCTGCCACCCTACTTATTCTTCCCTGCCCTTCTGTCATCCTCCTCTTCACTACTCTTCTGTGTCTTTGAAAAAATGCTGTCCTCATCACCTTGACTACTCTCAATATGTAGAGGCTGAGCCTGCTACTTCTGAAGTCACTAATCTGGGAAAGGATTTCGCCAGTATCAAATGGCCTTGCTCCTTCGAATTTTTCAGTATGAGGTATGGAATGCACATGTAAGGTATCGTATATTATCATACTGTTTTCTAATGTATACATAATATGGAAATAGCACACATAACAGATGCTCTTCTAATAATCATAACTATAAATGTGCTTTTGGCATAAACTCTGCATGTTTGCTCCTAAGCAGTAAGGCCACAAGTGTGGCAGGATTTGACTTGTGTTACACATGACCTCAGGTTTTTGCTTATGGTGCATTCTTATGAAAGTTTGGGTTTTTTCTATCACTGTTTGGAGAGGGAAAGGTTTAAGACATCATAGGAAGGGGGGATTTAGAAAAAGCAAAAGGTATTTGGATAAAACTAAACAAGCACATGGTCCCTTCATTGCTGTGTTTTACAGTATTTCTGTCTATGCAGTCCAGTTACTTTAGACCCTAACCTGCAAAGCATTTAGCTTTAAGTATATAAGCAGGATTAATCACATGCTTAAAATTAAGCACATGCTTTGGTTCCTTATTGAACCAAGCCCTATGACCCTCTGACTGACTAAAATGGATTAAAATATAATTGCTTTCGTATTGCCATCAAAGACAGGTTGTGCAAATAATTACAGGCAGTCACGCTCCTTAAATCAGATTTTTTTTTATACTTGTTCTTTAAGCATGTTCACCACTTTGGTACATCACATACAGTGACTGGGGAAGAAAATTAGCAGATGAGGCTGAATCAGTTAAAAATAAATAGAAAATATGGCCTTATTATGTTTGCTAGCTTATCATTAGGCTACTTACAGAAAAGAACTTACCATCCACAATGGATATTACCGCATGTGCACGTGTTTATACGTATCTTACAGTTGCTGAATTTCCCTTTTGCTGTTTTAATTCAGTTTTCAGAACGTGCCAGATAAACAGATACAAATAGGACCCTGTTTGATCTGATTAGGCTAGAACAGAGAGTTTGATTTCTTTTCAAAGTTTTCCAAGAGTTGATCTGAAATGCGTCAAAGCAACTTCCATCTCCTTTGTTTCTATCAAGCTGTCCCAATTTCCTAATTTCAACCGATCCCACAATTGCCATGTCTTTGAAGCTTGTTCATTGTTCCTGTTTATTTTCTTTCCAGTGATTAATTTAGCAGACGGACTGAGAGCGATTTTGCAGTTGGCCGTAATTTATTCTAGCTAAGAACCTACATGCTCAGGAAGGAGCACTATGTAATTTAAGCATGCAGAAATCTATATGATAACATCTTTGACACCAAATATTGCAGCAGATCAGTAATCACCATATTACTTGATGCCTCTGCAAAGCTACTAACTGCAATGTGAACATGTACACAGAAAATTATGAAGACTTTAGTATTCTTTGGCTGTAGCACAGTGCTTGACCTCACGTGTTGAAAGCCTTCATAATCAAGACTCTGAAATCCTGAAGATTTGAAAGGTTATACTCCAATTCCTAACAAATACTATCATTTTTATTGTTTCATTCATCTAGTCTTAGTTTAAGAAGAAAGAAGTTCATACCAAATAACCAAACAAAAAGTCTTGCACTTTTAATCCCTTTCATCAGATGCATATACAGTACTTAGCTTTTGCCCAAAGGAATTAAATTCATATAAATATTGCTAAATATGTTTTCAGAACTCTGTACTTTTCTTAGGTTTTTGTTGTTGGTTGTTGTTGTTGGTTTGGTTTGGGTTTTTTTGGTTTGGTTTTTTTTGGTCCAGTATTAATAGGAACAGGTCAGGGAGAACACGTAAAGAAACTGTGCATCAGCCATAAAGTATTTCTGTGGTATCAAAATTCAGGCTTTGGTAAGCCGCCTTTTGTGACAGCATTTTGTTTACTTAGAAGTCTAAGTAGATTACTAACAGCAAACCCTTTTCTTTACTCAAACTTCAGGCTTGGCACATTGATGATAAAGCAAATGTTCCCAGAGAACAGAATTTCCATTCAGACCAATCTCCAAACTATAACTGCAATTCACAAGGCTGCAGGACAGCTGACAGAACGTGGTGGTCTCTGTAATGGCCAACGTGCTCAGGCAGTGCCTTGCTGCAATATCCTTATCTTCACCGAGTCCAAAGGGTCGCTGTACAGCCACACAACTATTGAGATCCTGTACAGCCACAAAGTTTTGATTCCTGGCACTCAGAGCTATACTAATCAGGAAATCTGGCACTGAGCAAAGAGTAGAAGGAATTCCTCCTCAAAAAACAAAGTGAGCACAAGAGAAAACTTCCTAAGTAGGAAGATTTCTAACCTGCATAGAAAAGTTTAGGGCTGCTTTGTTGCTTGTTTTCTTAAGTAATTAAAAAAAAAAAAAAAAAAAAGGGAGGGGGGGGAGACAAAAAAATTGCTCCGTATCAGTTCAAAAGTGTGTGAAATATTCCATTACTATTTTGATGAGCACCATATAAAAAAGTCTTGACAGACTGCCATGTTAACATTGCAATAGCAGTGGCACATGGGGCTGTCCTATTACTCTGATGCAGAATTCAAAGCCATTCATCTATCTTTAACAATGCTATAAAGGTTATTGACATTAGTGGTTCACTAAGTGACTGGTACTAGCACATTTAATGAAGAGGAGGAATTGTCTTTGGAAGCAGACAGACATACTTTCATGATTGCCTATAACTCATTGTTGACACGGACATAAACACATCACAAACTCTAAGCTTTAAAGACTTCCCTGTTTCCAGGGCCACATCTACGTAGTGGTATGCAGAGATACCTGATCCAGCTTCAAATGCATTTTGTTAGCAGTCTTGACAAGGTGGTGTTCAAAGCCTAAATTCTTTAGTTGATCCTAAATCTTGAGGACAAGTAGTTGTTTTCCCTTTGCTTCCTCATGTCACCTCCTCTCTTTGTGTGTCTGTCATTTCTAGAGACTCAGCCTTACTTTGATGACAATATTTACAACTGATCACGGATGCAACAGTGACAAATGTTGTATACATACATATTTTTCAAGCATAAATTACCCTTAAGTGTCAACAAACTTTCCATTATTCAACTATAAGCTATGTAATTTATTCTTTTCAGACTACATGTGCAGTTAAAAGTATAAAATACTGCATCTTTAATGTGATGAAGGAAAGAATTTCCCTCTCTCTGGTAGTAATGACATTGTTGGTGAGATTTTCAACTACAATTATTGCCTATTGGTCATATCCCTTGAAAAGAAAGGGATTATTGTCTGTCTTTGCCTTATTAAGAACATTTAATGTAGCAATATTGGGTTTGGCACACAAACAGCTAATATCTATACTTCTTTCTTAGCACTCTTTCTTAGCATCCCGAACCACTCTGGAATCATCATTGTAACACGTATTCTTTACCATTTTTATAAGTCACAGTTGTTTTGTGTAAAAGGTTAAACCTGACACTTGTAGACACCTCATTTTTAAGATGGGAAAACACACTGAAGACATTACCACCTCCTCTAATCCACTTGACATTCCTAGGCCCCCCTCCCATACTGACTTTCTTTTTCACACTTCTCTTCATTTCAGCTTTTGGAGAGAAAAAAAAAATCATACTTTGACATTAACAAATCTCTCAACACCTCGCACCTCTTCACTTTCTACTGCTGCTTTTTCCAACTAAGCTAAATGTCAGTGGGAACTCCTTCCCCTACACACTAGATATGCCTTACTGCACTCTCTTCCAAGAGCTTAAAGAATAGTTCTTGGCTCAAATTTGACTGACTGCCCACTGCTTGGAAATAATCAGTCATCATGCCTTCCAAGGACTGTCTTCTCAGGGCCACTGCATTTCTTTGATAAAATGGTCACTCTAACCATCTGATTCTTTCTGCAACCTTTCCTTACAGCTCCACTAGCAAGACAAAGTATTCCATTGACACGCAGCAGCTCCCAGAGCTCTCTCTGGAATCTCATGCTGTCTGCATTCAGGTTTCTCCACCTGACTTGCAGAAATCTCTTTCTGTAAATCCAGCTAGCTCCTGGCTGACAAATGAGCCTGATACAGATGCACATTGATGGACACATTTTTGACAGTTTGATTTGCATTTGGGGAAGAGCAAAAGTAATCTCTTTTTGTCAAGGAATGTTTTCAATAGAGAAGTTTTCCAAGTCACCATACGGGGAGACATTCAGTTGGTCTCTGTCTACACAGGAGACTCCAAAGGGCAGAAAACAAAGTAACACTTACTGCTTTTGTTACCTATACTTTGAGTCTCTTGAAAATGCAAACCTATGTTCTAAAATAAAGCAAGGGATATAGCACATATAATCTAGGAAAGGATCCAGAATCAAGAGCAAAGACTGGGAAGCAATCTAACTTGTTCACATTTTAATCAATCTGGCTATTCCCATTCAACTCGCTAGTTTGGTATCACACAGGACATTCTGCAACACCCCAACATCCTAAGACAGAAATATTTGTTTTATTGCTGGTGTCAACTCCCCTTTTGCTGCTCCCTTGTGATGCTTTAAGTGACATTTCTGGCAAGCACTGTTCTAGACTAATCTCTTGCAAAACCCATCTGCCTTTTCCCCAGAGAACGCCAGTACTTCCTGCTGACACTCGGGGAAAAGATGTAAGAAAAAAAGTTTGTCCTCCTCAGCTAAATCAATGCTAAAATGAGTGAGGCTCTGTTTTTACTCTTACACACTCTCAGTTTCCTGCATGCCTGGATAGATGTTAAGATATACAACACTCCAAAGTCCTTCATATCTTGAGGTCTATCTTTGTCTTATTGTCTACATCAAATTTAGGTATCCAGGCATCTCTAGACTTAAATAAAATGAAAACTGTATTAGTGTTATCTAAATCAACTTCACATCTTATATAATTTGGTCTCTAAGCTTCTTTGGAAAAAGAAATCTTTATCTGAGTTTCCTAAAGGATTTCTCAATGCCAGCTGATGTCAGTAACAATGAACTAGGAAATGAGCAATCAATTAACTTTCTCACTACATTACTTCTATTTCTATGAAGGGACCAGGAGGTTTGTGCTCAGCAGGAAAAGAGCTACATTCCTTTAGCACAAGCAAAACCCAGCATCTGGAGTACTAACTGTATTGCCTGGCTTTTAAATCAATACCCTGCATGATTTTAGAGACATCATATCACTCTCTATATGATGCCACCATCTAGCCCTTCCATTACCTTTCATTCAGAATAAAAGTACAACTATTTCTTGACACCTGACTAGCCTGAAGGTGCACTACTAACACAATTTTCTCCATTGCTCATCAGCTTCCTGATTTGCAGGGGACAGAGTTATTCTTGGTTATACACATTTTATGTAAAAAGGTAATCTGCTGAAACAGGTGTGTGTGCAATATATCAAAAGAAGGGCAGTGTAAACACTGACAGACAGACTAACATCCTTAAAAGGCTAAGGTGAGATTTCCAAAACAGGTTTTGTTCATATTAATACTTCTTTTAATTATTTATGACATGCAAATTCCCATTGCTATCTGCCAAACTAATTTCATACATAATTTTTAGCTATAGATCTTACTCCTAAAACAGCATCAGGAAGGGAAGCAAAAAAAGATCAAGTGGTCTTTGGCACACCTGTGCTCTTCCTTTTTTTGCTAAAAAGGAAAAAAAAAAAAAAAAAAAAGGATTAAAAGAGAAAACTTTCACTGCTGGGTGAAACCTGGGTATATTCATGACTGTGTCATACTTAACAGAAAGATTAAGCCCACAAAAAGAGCAAGATTGTGTGCTTGAATCAAATGCAACATTTTTTCAAAAATTCCTAAGTTGCCAATAGGAATTATCATCACCTGCTCATGATTTAGCATAGCACTATACACACAGAAATATTATGGGGATCTCTACTGTATACAATGACTCTTACACAAACATAGGAGGGAGAAATGGAAAACGGACATTGGAGTTGAGGCAAGTCATGCAGATTGATCACTGAAGTCAAAGTGCTAATAAGTAAGAATCCCGAGTCAACTGTGTTGCTAACAATTCACTCACATCAAAGTGGTGTTGGAGAGGACTCCTCAGTCTTTCAGAAAACTAAAATACTGCTGGTTGTACATAATCCCTCTATTTTCAAGGGCAAACACAGGCTGGTGGACAAACGTTTAAAACTTGTGCACCACCTAATATTTAGGAGAAAAAGTCCTGCTATCTGGAAGGATTTGTAAACCTGTTATTTCAGAAAGACTAATACCAGAGGTTTCTCTACTTGCATGATGATATTAGTTAGTGCCCAATATCAAGCACACAATGCTGGGCTTCCAAAATAAACCTGAAATCTCCTAGAGAAAGCAGACTGACTAGCAATATTCTTTAAAACTGAGAGTTCTAAAAAAAAAAAAAAAAACAGGAGCATGCAGACATTGAGGAACCTCTATCACTGCACTTCTGAAAACCTGAGATTTATATACACTCTTCATATATACATATATGCTTCCATATATGCAAAAAATGTCACATACAAAGCTGCAGCTTTGCAACCAACACCAAGTTAAGAACATACATTTCTCACTAACCTTCTTAAACATTTTGCTCTAAGGAGATCTTCCTTAAAAACAAAAATCAAGTTTTAAATACAAATATTTACAGCTTTTGATACGACTCAGCTAAATTCTACTAATCACATTTTTAAAGGCCTGTTTCTAAATTCTGTGCCCTTTAGTTAGTGAAATCCTACGTCAGAACACGATCAGTTCTGCTTGAATAAGGAATGGAGAGTAGTTCCAGCTGCACCAAGACAGTGTAAAAATGATCAGCAATAAGCACTCCAGAGATGCATCTTAAATCTAGAGTCATCCCCATAGAATGTTCTTCATCTACAAAAGCATACTTTATTTCCCCACTTTTGATTCCACTATGCTACAAACCACCGAGAAGGGGCTTCGTTTCCATGCTGAAAAATTTATGCTGCTACTGTTGTCCTGTTTAAAATTATTTCCTCATACAGACCTCTGTGGCATCTAGATGACCATTTTAAAATATACAGCAGGCTTATACATGGAATAGTAGACAACCGGCTTCTGTTATGACCTTTACTTTCTCTTGTGATCTATCTCTCAGGAAATGAAAGGTCCTAGAAGGTCCCAGCCATTAAGTATTCTGTTGCCTTCTCTTGGAATAGATGTATTCATGGATACAGGTGAGTGACAAGAATTGTGTCGTCATCTTTTTAGCCCTTGCATTTTCCTTCAGGAGTAAAAATGCCAAGTGTCTGTTGACATAATATGTCTCGTCCTACTCTTTGCTTTGCTTTTTATACATTCTTATTGACAGGCAGAGCAGGCATTGAAAATGGCTGCCAAAACTTGGGGGGGTTGTTTTGTTTTTAAAACAAGTCTTTCCCTGTTAGAAATTATACTGGTGGAATGAATGAAGTACAAGGATGGCAGCAGCTTTACCAACAATGAATGGAAGAGTGCAATAATTCATTGCTGTGAAGGAGACTGTACGAGCTGAAACTGGCTTATATTTGCATTTGTTCCCCTTCTGTGGGTTGGGTTGTTTTTCAGTTTTGTGTGTAAATTAGAATAAAAACCCTAAGTGAAACCTCCTAGAAAATGTAGCCATCACAATGATTCTGAAAAAAATTATTCCCCAGCTTCACTCCAATTCTAAACCATAGTTATTCTACTGTAATTTAATAGACTTTGACTGTGACATGGTACAGTTTTTGTAAGTGGAGCAAAGCCCAGAATCATCTAAATGTTACTTTGTTCCTAGGTCTCCTCAGATACAGAGCAGTAGGCCACCAGTAAAGAGTAATCTGCACGAGAAGTACAGGTGAGGCAAGTACTTTGAAGTGGTCCTTTTCCAGAAGATAAGGATTAGACAGGTACTAACAATGCACAACAATATTTTTCTCCCGTAGAATGACAGGAACAAAAGAAGCTCATCTACCTACTCAGAAATAAAGCTTTTACAATAACCTGCAACAGCAGAGCAGATTTTCAGTTACTGAACAAATCATGTCTGTACTTAAATGACTCCACTTCTGATTCCTTAGTGAAAACTCTGAGCTTGAAATGTATGCTAATGAAATATGTAAAGTATCATGGATGCCCCATTATCCAAAGAAGTATAAAATAAATGAATATACGTTCTCAAAAGAGGGGGCCAGTGCTTTTGGGTAGTCACTCATCAAGCAAGAGCCCGTTGGGGGGCATTTGGAATTTCATATTTGATGATACTTCTGCAGTGTTTCATTAGTTCTGTTCACTTAATTATGTCTTGTCTAAATGATCACTTTAATTTTTTATAGTTCCAGATTCTCTTCAAAGAAGCCAGTCATGCAATACTAAAGGCATACGCCTTTATAGCTCCAAGCAGCCGTTAAAAGGAGCAGAATCCCTCTGGACCTCAGTGGAGATTTCAGTGGGCACAAGTGCAATGAAATGTTATCAATTTTGCATTACTTTTTTACAGAACAGGTGTCTCATTGTAAAATATTCCTACAGGTGTTGAGAGAAGAGGAACCAGAGACAAGACAACTACTTCACTTTAAAACAATTGCATTAGGCAGTACAGACACAGCTTTGGCAGCTTGTGTTGCTTTATCAGTGTTACTAGGAACTTCCTAAAAAATACTAAAATCTTTTAGGATTAACTCTTTCCCTATGTATTTAACTGGGTATGTTAGATATCAGTGAAGAGCCAACACTTATCAAACTAAACATAGTAGATATGGCTTAAAGAAATAGGGTGTTATATTCACAAAATGCTTGAAATAATGTTTATTTTTCCCCTCCTCAATTAAAAACACTTATGAGAGTTAGAGGGTCAATTTTTATTTATGTGCTCAACCACAAAGGAAGATCTGTCTGCTGGTTTACAGAACATACTTTTCCCCACATATAAGAGGATGAAAATTAAAATCCAAAGAGCCAAAATGTACAAGCTGGAATTCCAATCCCACTACATGATCATTTTTTCCATTGATTTCAGTGCATACAAAGTTTTTCATTGAGTTTATAAATCTCCAGCCTGTCCACCTGCCTCTATCACAACTGCCATGGAACTTTTCAGCCAAATTCTTGCATCAAGACCATAATCGTTATTCAGTCAAGTACCCGCAGGGGTGTGAGGGCAAAGGAAGAAAGGAAATAGATATTCAGTGAACTTCCCCAGCATATGCAATTTAGAGACATTAATAAGCACAGCGGTGCGGAAAAGATCAGCAGACCTGTTCCTGCCTCCTCCTCAGCAGTCAATGCTCTCCCTGTGGACCAAAGGCACTCCCCCTTCTACCATTTGCTAGGAAGAACTAGTCTGAGCCTGTACTCCAGAGTGAAAAGAGTGTTCGACCGAAAACAATAATGATCCTGGGGCTCTCACAGGAAACCTCTCAGTACAAAGTCCTGGACAGGCATGAAAGTGTTCAGTCTGTCATACAAATTTTTTCATTTTCATCTGTTTCAGTCAAATGCTGCATTAGTGGAACTCCAATCAAAAACAAAAAAAAAAAAAAAAAAAAAAACCAAATACGCAGCATGACAAGGCTGCCTCTTCAAAACAATTCATATGCTTCAGGCCTTACACCCAAATTGTGACAGTATTTATAACATGAGTTTGGTGTTAACCAGTTCAACACAATACTCACCCAAAAACTGGATTATCTCTGTCTCTCTATTTCCTTTACAGGATTGAGGAAATTCAAATGCTACAATCTTTGCAAGTCTTTCTTCTTTAAAAAAAAACTTTGTCTTGTAACTGTAAAACAAATACTATGTACTTTATAGGTCTTCCATTTTCTTTAATGCTTTAGCCCCTGAGACAGAATTTAAAAGTTGAGTGCAATTACTTCTGTAATGAGGATGCAAAGTACAAGTAAACTTATAGCTGCAACAAGGAACTGTAGTTAACAAATGTTATCATCTCTCTCTCCACCTGCATTGTGTATCTCAGTTTCCTAAGCCCACAACCTCCTGTTCTGCCAGAGCATGAAGGAACTCTTTTTTGGTTTTTCTTTTTTTTTTTTTTTTTTGGGGGGGGGGGTTTTTGTGGTTTTTGGTTTTTATCCTACTATGTTCTTTTTTATGCAGTTTTTACATCCAACCTTCAAATATTTTTTTCAGATGGGAAATTCTAAGCTGGGAAGTCTTTCACAGTAAGCAAAAAAATGAGTACTGAGAGAGTGCTCTAGTGTCTAAAATACATTGTCACTAAATCTCCACTTGCCGTTTCAGACTCCTCTGCAAATAACCTCCTCATTTATGAGTGCCTACAGAGTGTAAAGGCCAGTACACTGCAAAAGCACTCCTTGTGAAGAACAGCTGTCATAGCCTAGCCTGTGAAGCCATCTCTGACTTTCAAGAAGCATTACAAAAATCTTAGAACCAGCTTCAAAAGTGCAGTCACTGCATTGTGCAGCTTTCTGACAATTCCTGCTCTGACTATTTTTACATTAAAGAAAGTACGAATAAAAAAAATAATAAAAAAAAAAAAAGTGCTGTGGTTGGGGAAAACATAAAAAAAATCCACACCACTGACACTTAGGTAGTTACATTTAGCAGCTTTTCTAGGCTTTGATCACCTGCCACCTGCCTGAAGGTGATATATGGTTAAACACTCCCAGACAAAAGCAGTTCCTGGGAAGAAGATATTATCGCTACAAGGGTAGCGAGGGAGATTGATCGTAATGCAGTATATTGAGCTGCACCCTCTGAGACTTCGGATTTTCTTCCTCAATACGCAGACAACCATAAAAATCTTATCTCATTGGTTTTAATTACTTTTAGCTAACTTAGATAGTTTTATTATTTTTACTAGGATTTCCAAGATTTGGATATGTAGTAAGAGAAAAAGAATTGCAAATAAATAGTAAAGAAAGCATTAGAAAAAATAAATAAATAAACCAGTTACTACAAGCAGTCGAATATCTACAGATACAGAGGTACCAAAACTTGATGGTAATTGATCATCACACTTAATTTTCAGAGCAACAAGAGTGAAAACCAACACAGATAAAAGGGTAAATCCTGATCTAAAGCACACTGGTGTCAATGGAAATATTGATCAACCTCTACTTTCCACAGGCAAGGATGAGACTAAGGAACAGGCCGGGGTTCAGGGGATGGACAGAGAAACAAGTTACCAAAATATCAGCTACAGCATGAGTCGGGATATCATCAGCTATTCTGAAGTAACTGCCACAGTGAAAACTATCTGCTTCCTGCAACAAATGTAAATAACTTGCTTGTGCTCCAATTATGAGTAATTTACTTACATCCACTAACCTAAGAAAGGCATATAGACACTTGTCACAGTACAAAAAATATCCTGCAGATTCACACCTAGTGTACCATATATTAACCCATTTAAATATCCACACCCTTCCTTTCCAACATATTGTTTGTCCTCACTATCACAAGCAGAGCAAAGAATTCTAACAAAATGTCAATAGCTGCCATGGGACTTATGACTTAACCAGGCTAGACAAACACACATTAACCATCACTACAGTATTAGGGGCAAAATATATTAACTGAAAGTAGCAGAAGATTTTATTTTTACATAGTCAGTTCTGACTCTCACTAGCCTTCATACTGATATCTGAAATGCCTTTTTCCTTCATCCTTACCAAAAACCTATCTTTGAATAGTCAAGTATGCACTAGTCAGCAGGCAGGGAAGTTTGGTCAGCCAGAGAAGAACCTCACCTTCCTGGTTACGGACAATTCTGCATGGTGTCTTGCCATGGATTCGGTCATAAAGGAACAAATAACCTTCAGATTTTCCTTTAGCAGATACTATTCTCTTCCTCTGACCAAAAATAACTAATGAGTGTCACAGGTATGAATCCCAGTGGAAGCAAGTTTGAGGTTCCAGAAGCACCCCTCACTTACTGTTTGGGAACAAATCCCAAATTGCTTGTGAACAAAATAACTTAAACTCCACTCTCATATAGGCATGCTCAATGCCTAAAAATCAGGAAGAAGTTTCCAAATATCGTCTCTGCATCAGGAACACCCACATGAGACAGTTGTATTTTAAGTGGTGATGAATGGCATCGATGACAGGAAAAAATCTGGAATCTTACTTTACTTCTAACTCAAGGAAGTCATGTAAATCACATACAAGGGATGATAAACAAATTTCAAGATTCAGATTAATATGCCATCCCATCCCTGGATACTCCCCTGAATATCAGGTATCCCCCTGGATAACAGATTATCACTCTACTTCAATTTATCAAATAGTCTGAATTGACAGAAAAGTAAAGTTCAACTGCATTCTCAAAAGCAACAGAGAAAAAGTGATTCCCTCTTGACTCCCAATATGAATATCCCCAAGATATCAGTACCAGTGCTTATCAGTATAGGGCTGAACCCAGATCAGCAAACGTCTAGTACCCTTCCTGTGCAGATGTTGGTATTCCTGAAGTTATTTCCCTGGACGATGAGATGAGAAAATAAAGAAGGAAATGGGACCACTCTTACAGGGAACCACAGACCCCCTTGCACAATGTCAAAAGACTCTGCACCACAGCAAATTCTCATGTCACACTTTGTTGAAGATTATATTTCAATATTTCTGCATGTGAATTATATACACACAATCCCACCAAACTATTGGATTACTAAAAATCAATTTACTATGGGATTACTTAAATACCATACTATGTATCCAGTGACTAACTGCACATAGTGTGTGTGATGTTCTGACTTGAGTGAGCTCAGCTCAAAAGGCACCTGCACAAAACTTTTCAAAGCAACTGCAATAAATTTCACTGGATGTGGGAAACCTTATAAAAATTAAATAATGTCATGCTTTATAAGCATTTCATTCAATGTGACTAAACACATGGATAGCATTGAGGATGATATTTAACTTTTTCCATGTGCAGATTTAATACTGCACAAAAATTTGAGTCCCCTATTGCTAATTTTCCACCATGTGGTAACTATTTAGTTGTTTTTTAAACGTTACTGAATTACAGAGTTGAATTACAGAGCACAGCAACTACCAGTGGGCATTGGGTGTATGTATGTCCCTCTGGCTTAGCACAGGGTCACATATACTGGCATTAAATCATGACAGTATTCCTCTGGCAGTACTGGTTAGGTTAACACAGGAATGAACATGCTAGTTTGCCAAAAAAAAAAAAAAAAAAAAAAAAATTCAATGCCTCTGTACTTCTAAAAATAGAGAATATTAACGTCAGGTTTGATTGATGTGACTCCATCAGGATCCTGTCATTTTTAGTACACCTGTGACAATAACATACTGTACAGAGGAATATATGATGCTAGTGCAAAGCCCTGTTAGCATGCATAGCTCAATTAAATCCAGTTAGACTAATTTATACAGCTGTGCAGGTCCAGATGTAAACTGAGATGTGTCCATGAAAGCTGAGGTTAGAAGCACTCACAACATGGAAATCGTGGAAAATGTATGGTTTTCAGCTTCTCTCACAGGTTAGTTTATTACCGTATTCACTCTTCTCAGAAAGAGAGGCACTTTTACAGACCCACTGCAAAAGCCACAGGAGAAAGAGAAACCACCACCACAAGCACTTTATCCTTTCAGTATCAGAGGTGAAGATGATTCATTTCTAGAGAGTGAGTGCAACAGATCTTTGTTGTCTTTAAAAGTACAACACCTTTTAAAATTTAATTTAAATACTTCTTTTGTCTACATTATATACTGACATCACTGCTTTGGCATCCGAACACGTTCCTCAAAAGCAGGAAAAGATCTGCCAGATCTTATTCACCCCAAAGTTGTGTACAAATATACTCCATTACTACAAGCTTTATGGAGCATTAGCAGCTCTCTTAAAGCATCAAATTAATATTTCCTAAATTAGTTTATTTCTGATTATTCTGACATCCTTGGTGGTGTTTGAGATAACAATCACAACACAACACACCATAATAATAGTACTATTGATAAGAATGGAACAAAGGGTCCACTTCCTTAGCAACACAAGCATGAAGATTTCAGTTATTCATTTTAGAAGAGTCAGTGTTAATTCATACAGACATAGCCAGGTTTAATTATCTGCTAGTAGCAGTCTCTCAGTACTGAGAGGAGCAAACATTTCTCCCCGTTTCTAGTACTCAGTGTTTGGAAACACATACACAGTGAAAGACTGAGTAGTAGTTAACAATACAACCCAGTCATCTGCCATTGTATTCTCTCCAGACATGACAGAGATATTGTACACACAGTACAATCTACCCAAGATAGTAAAAGGAGCAAGGTGTGAGCTTACTACTTTATATACTGCCAGTTCCAACTTGTATCTGCCAAAATCCTCTCTATTATTAAGAATGGTAAAAGGGAGAAGAATTGATAGGAGACCCTCCCCTGAAAAATGACAACTGAGACAAAAAGAAGGTAGGATAGCAAACGAGGGG
>JANIJG010000404.1:0-28794 GCA_024611175.1 Megaceryle torquata | reverse complement strand
AAAATGTTTTGAGGATTTTGTATATAGTATTCCTAAAATTTGCAATAATTCACTAACTTTCAAAACATGCCTAACCCAGGGAAAATACAATAATGTAGCTAGCACAAGCAGGGATGAACACTGAAGGACTCGTACAAATTAAGGAAACAAGCTTCACTGCCATGGCAGAGCCTATTTCACACATATCACCACCCCACTAAAACAGAACATGCATGGCTGAGAAAGCTCTTATACATGTGAATATTGATACAGGTAAATATTGATACATGCTATTCTACAAGTATTTCTACAGCACTATATTTTTTTAACAATCATTTGAGTAGAAAAATATTTCTACAATTGTAAGTGCATTACACATACATATATTACACATGCTATGTACATGTAGTACTATAGAATACTCACACACACTATTACTTGGAATCTTCTCCATCTTGCTTTTCAAAACTGGAGCACTAGAGCCCATCTATCCCCTCCTATTTCAATACTAACCTCAATAGATCTTCCTCCCAAGAACCTTGCAGCAAAGATGCAAAGTATTAACAGACCATCTTTCCAACCTTCATTTGAACCAGATTTTCAGGGAAAAAAATAAAATCATACTTGTTTAGGTGAACACAAATGCAGGATTTCAGTGTTGCAGAGAGTTCTATTTCTTATTTCCTGCTTGGACATGTTTCCAGTGTGATAAATACAATTACACTGAATGCTTCACCTCCTCTTGACAGAGTAGCTTATGCTGATTTAAACTATAGCTATTAGTCATGTGTTCAAAGAAAACAAAGCTCTCTAAAGACTCCGCTTAGAAGTGGCAGTCACACCAGCTTCCCTGACTATTTCCACTTCTATAAAAACACCCAGTGGAAGAACCAGGTATCCTGTCATTATCTCCCTATATCTTCATATAGGAAACATCTTCATATGTTAGGAAACATTTCATTACCAACAATAGTCAAACACTGGAACAGGCTTCCTCGAGAGGTGGTAAATGCCCTAAGCCTGTTCCAGTGTTTAAGATGTATTTGGATGATGCCGTTAATGTGCTTTAACTTTTGGTCATCCCTGAAGTGGTCAGGTAATTGGACTAGGCAATCCCTTCCAGATGAACTATTCAAGTCTATTAATATTTAAGCAGATCTTTTTCCCATTTTCCAGCTTCCCCCTCTGCAGCTTTTTCTTAAGTCAAGCACAGCTTGTAAAGTAGATACTGTAGGCAAAGAGAAGGACCTTTTTGCTCCCGTTAATTAACCGAATAAAACTGTTTCACTCTCTGCATTTCTCATGTGCAAACTTAAATGGTTAGTGAGTTTGTATCAACCCATTCCCTGTACATATTTACAGGATGTGGATGCAGTGCCATACATCTAAAAGGAGTGCCTCGAGCTAAATGAGAGAACTTGTCTTCTGTTTGCTCCCCAAGTAGCAAATTATGCCTAAGAAAAAAACAAACAAACAAACAAACAAACAAACCACAACAGGGTGTAGCAGTAGGCTGCTGTGAAAATTAATAAATCAGAATCAATCACCCTTTAGCTCAGTTTCTCAAGTGATGCTTTTTAAGTGATCTTTGAAAGACTTGGATAGGTTGAACAGCCTTTCTCTGATGACAGGGGATGAAGCTCAGTCTACTTTGCACAGAGCTCAAGTAGCAGAAATTCTTCAATGTACCAAAAGGAGGTGTGGTGCACTTGGGATAAACGAAAGAAGGCCATCAGAGAGATAGCTGTTACCAGGCTGTGATCCATACCATTACCCTTTATATAGGCACTATTCATTCTCTAATAACCATGGGATAAAATGGTGTGCAGATATAGGGAGTGACAGCAGCTACACAGTATTTGGTCACTACTGATGCAGTTGTACCCCAAGATCCATGCTATACAGCTGATCTCCCAGCAATAAAATAAAGTTGACTTCCACAAACTTCTAGGTACAATCTTAATAGTTTGTCTAAATGGCTACAGTTACAAAATATTGCCCCTTTTCTTGTATGTTTTCAGAGACACTCAGCCATGGAAGCACAGAGTCCACAGCCCTCCCGTGACCTATTGCATAATATATGCAGCCTCTTCAAACGGCTTATGTACCCTTGGGAGATTTTAACATCAATTAACTCAAACTGTTCTACAAAAGTAAACAGCAGACAAAATCCTGTCTGTATTAAACAGACTGGAATACTTGTCACTGAACGAGCGGTGAGAGTGTATTTTCCAGGCCCTTTTGTGCCTGATTCTCATCAGTCCTATCTGAAGATGAGCTGATACAGGCTGCAGTAATAGAATTGTAGTGACCTTGGTGATCAAGATGCAGCAGTTCATTCATTTAATTCTGAAAAGCTTTTTATCAACTCCTGTCTGTTGGCCTAAAGCTGATCAGCAAACAAAGCAAGCAGGATTTGGCCCACACTGTGCTCCATCTTGAAAGCACACAGATGGAATTGCCAGCACAAGCAAATGCTGGCAATGTTTAACTCTGACAGGGATGCTCTCTTGCATATGCTATGGGACTGTCCAAATCCCTGGCAGAAAATAAAGCACCTATAAGTAACCAAAGATTTAGAAATTCCACATTTATTTTAGAAGCTCTAACTGTACTCCCAAGGATAGCTACAGCACTAGAAGAAGGCTGTTCTGAGAGTGATTCATTGCCAAAAGAGAAATCCTTATCAAACAGAAATCAACAAGAGACAATTTCTCAGATTCATTGCAAGAATTAGCTCTGAACTGAAATATTTAGTCTTTCAAGGAAATCTCCTTCCATCCAGAGTCCTGGACCACTTTTATTAATGATTCAACCTTCCTCACTTTATCACCTAAGTATCTGCTGATACTAGCTGTAAATCAGGAACTCGGAAGAGAAGCTGAATCTATATCATGTTTACTGTGGCTTGCTGTCTCCATTTGTTTAAATTGCCTCCTATAACAGATTTGCTGAAATTGGTCCAGGAATGCTGAAGTATAGCAAATTTATGTATATTTGACAAAGTGGTCTGCAACTAGATGAAAGTTATGAATAAAAATCTGAACAAAGAAAACCTCTTCCTTTATATTTATCTTCTGCAAGTTCTTGTAAACACCTGCCCCCTTTTCTGCACCTTTTAACATTCTAGAATAGAAGATTGAACCAGCAGACAAATGAAAGCCACCAACACTAAAAAAGAGAGACAGAAAAAGCTAAAGTAAATCACAAAATTCTAAAGCAATATCTGCTCAATTTCATGTACAATGCTTCTCAATATAACTCATTCATCCTCTCACTCTGTACTGTCTAACAGCACAGTAAACATTTCAAAAAACTTTTCTGTCCTTGCTGCTAAAGAACTTTATTGGCTTTCAACTATTAATAACAATAACCTGTAACTAATGTTTACCTAAATGCAAGTCCCCAAAAGACTGACTTGGAAATGGATAGTCTATTTACTTTACTTCTGATGAGTACAAACATTCAATCTTTAAAATTGATTTATTTCTAAACACTCCTTCTTCTCCATTTAATTTTCTGACAGAAGTTACCCATAGGTTAATAGAAAAGTAAAGCTGAAGTAGTCAGCTGCAGAATATTGAGCTGCAGGATTTTAACTTTAAATGCAATTTCAAAGAGGAGTCTCTTGCACAAGCTCCCTTTCCATTCTTTTCTAACATTTTCTTTTCTTGTCTTGAACTGCTTTTAGCAATATTCCAACATAATGAATTTTTCTTGATTTATATTCAAGATTTAGTGTCCACTGAAGAAAAAAAGAAAATTATAATAAATTTAAATAATGCAACTTGTCTAAGCCCAGGACTCCCACTCAGGAATCATCACATGACACTATGTACAGCTGCAAGGCACATCTGTATTTCTAGTTCATCTTGCATGGGATCAAAGTACCAGATCTTCAAAAATCATACTGTGACTCTGTATTTCTCAGCTGCAGCAGCTTCATTTTCCAAATTCCATCATTTCTAGCTAACATTTCTTTCCAACTTAAATGTCCTGGTCAATCTATTCATAACAGTAATTCCTGTCTTTAACTGTTCTCGCATCTACACATTTCTCTATACAGTGTATAGCATCCTATTTGTCATTAACTACTTGGTTATTACATGCAAACTCTCATTCCTTACCTCCAAAACCAAAGGAATGTCACTTCTGAAATAACAAGCTTCCCAACTCCTACTGTAATCTGGAGTCAAACTCCCGTCACTTTTGTTAAGTTTCACAAGGTGCCTCCTAGCACAAGAGAGGACATGTGCCTTTCCATAAAGAGCTTAAAGCTTTTGCTAGTGACACTAGAACAACTATATTTTCTCTTCTTAAAAGTGAGAACAACCATACAGTTACAGACAGTGTGAAATGGCTTTCCCATTCTTTCCAGGTTTTGAGGATGTAAGTTTTATCATCATTCCTGAATCTGCTTAGAATTTTTTTAAAAAAACAAGATTTTTTTCCATTGAAAGTCTTCAAGAAAATGTTTTCAGGCTAAATGAAATACAGTACTTTAATCAGAGTCACTTAAAAAGGTTTGATTTTTTTGAATAAAGCTATCCAGATTCTAAATTTGAAGACCCAAGTCAGTTTTCACTCAAGCTCCCTTTCTCCTGCTTCTACAGAAGACGCAGTACAGTACTGAGCCCTTTCCTCAGAGTGACAAAAGCCACTAGGGTACTGCCAGATAGCTGCAACGTATATCTGCTGGCAAATCAACTGTAAAGCCACACAGATCAATTCAGAGTTGCCCAAGAACTCACAAATATTCTTTTTATAGTATACACACTGAACTTGCAATGCAATTGAACACAGTATGATTCTTTTTCTCTTGGCCTCATTACTGTTTCTGCCTTTTCTGCATAACCATTTCAATTCTGGCTTATTCCTAGCAGCACATGCTCCAAAAAGCTATAAAGTTTGTTTACTTTTAATCTCCAGTGCAGCCATCAGACAGATTTCTAAAGTCAGCTTATTAAATAAAGAGGAAATGCACACACGTTTCTCTTCGTGAATAAAAATCACATCTACATTGGGGTATCGCTAAGCTACAGAAGGTAAAATAACACCAAATACATTATACACACATACAGTAAACAGTATTTCAACCCTTTTTCTAACCAGCAGGTACATTAGCTTGGTAGTGATAACTGCAGAAGCATTTGCCAAAAAGGAACACACCTGCATGTCATGAGTTAGCCTGAGGGCACCTATAACATCTGATAGCATTAATATCATCAGTTTCATTTTCCTGGTATGGTAGATATTTGTGCATGTGTCTTTGTGCACATAGCTATGTATAACTCCAATCTAAAATAATTAAAAAAAATATTCCAAATTGTCCAACTTCCTTTTTGAACTTAGCAGATTTTAAATTATTACTATGACAGATCTTTCAACAAATATTACCACAACTTTTAGGCAAAACTGCAAACTTTGCACCAAAAAGGAACAACTAAATATCAGTTTCTCTGGTAACTCATCATTCACACAGAGCATTGTATGAACTCCATTTCATGCACATTTCAGCTGCAATAGTGATGTGCATTTTACAATCATCAATGTAAATCAATGTCTAGTCTGTTCCCAGATGCTTGACCTGGTTTGAGCTAGAACAGAACTAATTAGGCTCAGTGATTTTACTTTCAGCTCAGCCTCTTCTAACTAACTGCAGTTTCTGAAGTTAATGGCATATCTTTGTTGACAGTGTCTGCTTTAAGAGATAAATTCTTGATGTTTACAGCTATTATCGAGGATTGCTGTGCAGAAAGGCTCTTGCTTATAATTGCTCCTGTGCAGACCAAGGCTGCTGCAAAATCCTGTGTCCACATCAAGGGGTGCAGAAAGCAAAAGGACACAACTGCTGGGAGAATCAGCCAGGACAGCTGACCCTAAACTGACCAGTGAGGTATTCCACCCCACTGACATCATATTCAGTAAAAAGCTGAGCAATCACGAGGGTCAAACTCTCTTCTTCAATGGTTGGTGATCAAGGAGTACTCAGTGTCCATTCTGCCTTTGATCACAATCTGTCCATTCCCAAATCCAGTTCCAGAATCCAGCTCCTGAATCCAATTACTATCTGTTGCTGAGTCCAGTCTGGCACTTCCCCAGTGTCTGCTCCACAGTATCAGTGCTGACAGTGACATAACTGCCATCAGGGAGCTTGGGCTCAAGATTGGTTTTGTATATATTTCATTTTATTGTTATATTTTTCATTAAAGATGATTTAGTTTTCTCCAATCCATAAGCCTTTATCCCTTATTCTTTCTCTTCACCTTCTGGGAAGGGAGAGGGGTTAACAGAGAGCATCTGTCATTTGTCTAGTGGTCAGCCCAACCCTAACCCTTGACAATGCTCTAAGTTTCCTGTACTGAAATCAGAGTTCTAAAACTAGAATTTTTCAGATTTCTGATTCCATGAAATAATTTTTGGAATATGGGGTTTTTTTAAGTATGAAACAGCAGTATGCAGTAATTAGTACTTAATACACCTCTTACAATCACCTGTTGAAAACACTTTATAATTTTAGTCACTCTGTTAAAAGTCACTGCTTTCATTCTATTTTGGAGTTCTTTCACCTGTCTCTTTAAATTCCATCCAAAAAAAAAAAAAAAAAAAAAGGTTTCCTTCTAACGAAATCTTCACTTTCAGTAAATGTCTAAGGTGTGCCTCGGGGTAGCCCCAAAATTTGCAACTTCAACACAAAAATATAGCAATAATATATCAGTTTGATGACAAACGAATGCTAAAGCCCCTATTAAACTGTATTCTGAAATGAATGCTATTAAAACAGAACTTCAGTGCAGCAGCATTTGGCACAACATACCCCACAAAACCCTGAACCACGGGAGCACCTATCTTCCCTTGATTTAACTGGAGTTACACAAATATCTGTAGTTGTTTGCTAGGTTGCCCATACAATGCAAGGAGAATGTTAGTTGTCTCAGAATATCAACTCAAATGAGCAGCCTGGTGAGTTATTTCAAGGTAATAAAGAAATTCTAAGAAAAGAAGGTTGATTTTATTTTGGTTGATTGTTTCCCCTCCCCAGAATCCTCTGGAGTTTTACAGAAACACTTTATCCCCTAGAGAGCTACAGTTTTAGATAAAAGACATGACAAATTCTCTATCTTTGAAAAGTTGTGACCCAGCTGTCAGATGGGACTCTGGTCTCCTTTGATACGGTCAGCAGTGGTCTCAACACACAGAATTAACTTGGGATCAGGTTACAGAAACCACAATTTATTATATATTTTTGTTAAAAAGAGCTAATATTAATTTTCCTTCCTGAGATTAGAAATTTCACTTAAAGCTCAGATTGTAATGACTTCTGAAGCTAGAAATTTAGGAAAAATACCAGACATAATAACAGTTAGAAATGCTGTGTCGGTCTCAAAAAGGCTTTCTACCTCACTTCATCTCTCTGAGCACATGGGTGGCCTACGGCTGCCTGAAGAGATCAAGGACTGACCTAGAGTGTGTGCTGACATGACCAACCTATTAGGGACAGAAGATAAAAGTATAATACTAGGAATTGATGACAGAATTTGCTCTAATCACTTCCACCTACCTTGATAAAAGAGCAAAGGAAATACCTCTGTCTCAACCATTCAGTTTGGGAAAAACTGACTTGTCAGGGCAGGGGGATGCAAAATAATGCTTTAACATCTGCTAAAAGCCTGCTATATCTATATATGCGTTCAGTTATTTCACCTGAAGGTCAGGGAGAGAAGTAACTTGTGATTTTTGTTGGTTTGGTACCTAAGCACAAGAAAAGCCTCAAAGATAAAAATGATACTTGAACTCTACAGTTCAGGTTCACAAATCATTGAAAAATAAACTGTTGCCCAAACATTTCAGTTTATTTCCACAACTGGAAAAACAGATGTGTCATAAGATAGCAGAGAACTTGAAGACCTTTTTGGGGTAATCCTTCTGAAAATACCAACTATTTCCTTTAACTCAGAATTTGTATACTTAGTACTGCTTCATGCAAAGCAATTTTTATACTAGAGTTTACTTAAAGTAGATAAGAGATCGAGCCATGTGTTTCAAACTGTTAGGACTCATAAGTATGATAACTGGCTTACCAAACAGAGCTTATCCAAATGAGCATGAAATTTTCACTGTTTGTCTGTATTAAAGTGCTTTCTAATACCAACTGTCTTCAAAACACATATTACCAACAGCATGAAAATCATTTTCTTTTTCAATATGCGAAGTGTTTGGAAATACACATATTACATACTGCATTTGTGTGCATGCCTGCAGTAGTCTCAGCTGTTCTCCATCCACAAAACAAGTTAACAGGAGGGGAATGGAACTTCATTTGCAAAGTAATAGCTTTCAAATGATGAGACTTCAAGTCCTTCATTGTATTACTACTGCTATATGTTTAAGAGCTGCACACTGTAATAACACCAGAGAGGGAGAGAAGGGATCCCAGATTTGAAGAAACTACAAAACTACAAATTGTGAAGCAATTTTAGAGTGTTAGATAAAATAGCTCATCACAACTACTCATGTGTACAAACAAACAAAGACATCAGCTATAATTTTTGTCATAAAAGAAAAGAATGAATACTGAATAATGTCAAAAATTCTTTGTAGAAATAAGGAGCAGGGAAAGTATTTAATTTTTTTACTTTTCTAATAAAGTTCAGCAAGCCAATTTGCCTTTTTAACACCTTTTTCTAGAGCTACTCTAATGGAGCATGTTTTCTTTGATGTTAATAGGACTACTGAAATTTATGCCAGATACTTTCCTACCATAACATATCCAAGTGCAGGCATCATAGCTTCATTGCCAGTATAGAAACTAGGAATGGGTGGCAAAGTTGAAGACAGAGAACTATGTTAGCTTAATTATTTTAATTCCCAGTTTTCACATTGGTAGTATCAATAAAACTCAGGAAGATCTAAAGAGGTCACTTACATACTTCAGCTGCCTTTTTTTGGTTGGTTGGTTGGTTGGTTTGGCTTTCAGGCTATTATTCCAAGTTGCTTTGGTTTTGTTTCATGTGTCAGAGGCCTGATGAGGTGTACCTGTATTGGTTTTAATGTGGCAACGGGGTGGCCTCTGTGAGGAGAACCTAGTGGCTTCCCCTGTTGTGGACAGAGCCATCTCCAAACCAGACCCACCATAGGACACATATGAGATCTGCCAAGCTGAGGCCACCTTTGTAATAACATAGTTAAGAAAGGATAAAAAAAAGTCACACAGTAGTTGTGAAACAGAGGACTGAGAAAAAAAAATCCCATAGACACCAATGTCCATGAAGAAGGAATGAGAGAAAGTGGTCCAGGTGCCAGAGTAGTGATTCCCCAGCAGCCCATGCATAAGATCACAGTGAAGCAGAAATTCCCTGCAGCCCACGAACAGCACCACAGTGAAGCAGGCAGCCACTGCACCTCATGAAAGGGCCACACTGCAGCATGTAGGAGTGCCCAGGAAAAAGCTGCAGCCCATGAAGAACCCACACTGGAGCAGCCTGCTGGCAAGAACTGTGGTCAATGAGGGATCCAGGCTTAAGCAATCTCTTCTGGAAGGACTGGAGCCCATGGGTAGGAAAAATGTGAGGAGGACGGACCGACAAAGAAAAATTGTGTTGCAGTGACCATAACCCTCCAATTCCCCATCATTCTGCATGCTCAGGGTGGGGAGGAGGAAGAAGAATTAGGAATGAAGGAGTCAAGTTGAGCCTGACAAGGAGACAAGGGCAGGGTAAGGTGATTTAGTTTTGGTTTTGTTTCTCACCATCCCACTCTTTTTAATTGGCAAAAAATTAACTTTCTCAAAGTCAAATTTGTTTTGCCTATGATAGTAATGGGTAAGTGATCTCCCTGTCTTTATCTCAAGAAGCTTTTCCATCTTATTTTCTTTAGTTATAACCATCTTATTTTCTTCCCCCAGACTGCTGAGAAGAGAATGAAGGAACAGCTGGTTGGACATCTGTCAGTCACCAAAGGTCAACCCACCACAGGTCCTTAAGTACTTTTACAGACAGGGTTTCGTGGGACACTTCACCTTCGTGGATCCTTTTTTTCCTATTAGCAGTAAATACTAACCCAAAAAATAGAACTTATTGCATATTCCTGAGACATACCATATTCCTTCATTCATTAAGTACTTGATTTGGAGCATATTCAGCATTTATCTTAATTCACATCATTTGACAGACTTTTTTCCCCATGTAGCTTTAGCTATCATTACACACACACTACACACAGCTGCATCATCACTGAATAAGTTGGTTACATTCACTGCTTACTTCAAGGGAAGTGAGCATCTGAAACTCCATCCAGAACTGTAAGTCATTTCTGTAATAGGATACAGATGATCTATAGATATATACTATTTTTAGAAGGTGTTTTATTTGTACCAAATCCCTATTCCAAGTGTTTATGACTTGGTTATAACTAAAATATACCCCGAAAAAAATCTTCTCATATTCCCTTTGTCTATTAAAAATTTATTGCACAGTAAGATGTATCATTTTAAATAACTACTAGAGCTGGTCCAATTAAATTTCTACTATACCTATTCTACTTTCTGAAGAAGTCAAATGTTACATCGTATTCAAAATCCTACTTGTAGATTTTCCTCGTTATTCTAATCACAATTCATTTTCTCTTTATTGAAAACAAGTGACTAGAGCTGCACACAGTGTTTCAGGTAAGGCCTCTTCAGGAACCCCACAGTGACAATCAGCCTCCCCTATCTTTCCTGGATATATTTTGATTGATAGACTGGGAATTTACCTTCTTTCTTTATTTACTTATTTACATTAGCAACACTTCGAGTTAACCACTTCCTTCTTTAAGCCATCATTTATGAGGTGTTACTATATCAAATTCTGTAATGAATGAATTCTGTAATAGAATGAAATAGATGAGATTTGATATATCATCTTCATTTAGAAAATCTGGTACCAAATCAAAGAAAGTAGCAACATTAATTTTGTGCAGTCTGCCTTTCAAAACCCACTTTAATACACGTCTTTAGGGGCATTTCTGTCTCTAGGCTCAAAGACAATTATGCCCAGTTTTACTGACCTGCAGTTTTCATGCTGACTTTTCCCTGCTTCTCAAATACTTCTTCATTTTTAACTCTGTTTGTCTCTGGAACACCCCTTTGCTTTGTTTAAAAAATTTGCTACCGAAGCTACATAAACTCCTAGAATTCCAAGATGGAAATTATGTCATCAATCCCACTTGAGTGTACTAACAACTTGAATTTCTAGCCTATTTATAGGCACTGCAATTTACAAGCTCTCTTTCCATTATCCCACTTACCTCAATGCCACCAGTTTTCTTGCGAAGGCATACAGTTAGTTCTGGGGTGCTAGACCCACAGTACCTTTTATCTTTACCTGTGTAAGTCTCTATCCCATTCTCCTTCATTTCTAAATTTTGCCAGTACATTTCACAATTTACAAGAGTTCTCCATAATCAAGTTTCTGAGCTCTGGGTCATTTAGCCTGGATAGTAGGTGGCTGAGGTGAGGCCTTATCACTTTGTACAACTACCTGAAAAGAGGTTGTAAGCAAGGTGGGGTCAGTCTCTTCTCCCAAGTAAGAAGTAGAGGAAAAGAGGAAACAGCCTCAGGTTGCACCAGGGGAGGTTTAGACTGGATATTAGGAAATACTATGTATTTTTCTTTTGAATTGAAACATCCACTATAATTCTTCCACTGAATTTAAACTACATTTATTAATAATCACTTTATAGTTACTTTCTCTGACCTCCAGTCACAGAATCATTTAGATCAGAAGAGATTTCTTGAGATCCAGTCCCCTGAGTCCAACCCCCATGCTCAAGCAGGCCCAGCTATAGCAGTTCACCCAGGACCAGAACACCCTCTTAATGAAAATAAACTAAAATAACACTATGTCTTATTGTTTCACTGCTATCAGGCAGCAAAATCATCCTGGAATGCAAGTATTAATAAAAGATATCATAAGACTTACTTTTATTAATGTTGTTTACCAGTATTAGTCATAGCTAAAAAAGTGTCCAGACCCTGGAGCCTCTGGCCAAACAGCAACTGTACCAACAGCACAGTGAAGAGCACCTGTGTTGCACCCAAAAGCTATCAGTATGTTTAGGGATTTGTAAAAGCCCAGTCACTACAAGTCATATCCAAACTAACTTGAACTTATTTTACTCTCAAGTTCAGCCACAGACAATAACAGAGTAAGGTGGAAATGCAGGTAAACACTCAGGCAGTCAACCTGTTAGAAATTGTAGTCACAGCAGTAAATCTGATGCAGACACACCCAGGATCAACACAGACAACATAAATTTGATATTCAGCCTTAATATGTATCTACCTGCTGGAGAGTGTAGAACTGATGAAACGTATGACTGCTTCTCAATCTAGCATCACATTTGAAGTCATAGCTGCTTTTTAGATAATCTCAAAAATACACAGGCTCCATGTAGTCTTCCTTATTGTAAAGCAAGTCACATAGGCAGGGATATGCAAGACAGCACCAAAAACTGTTTTTATTTTTATACTAGTAGTCACAAATCACATGAAAACCCACCACTTATTTTCATGTTGGATGCATTAATTCTCTAAAACTTAACTAAAACAAAAGTTTCGATTTTTCTGTTTTAAACAGATGGCTTGTATGCTCACCTACATGTGTCTGCACATAGAGATACACACCTGTACACACTCCTTCCCTCCCCGCGAGCCTAGCATCATACAGAACACAACAGAAACTGGGAGGGGGAAAAAAAAACAACAAACTTTTTCCTGCTGCTGTGCTGGCTTTGACAGGGTTAAGCAAGCACTCCTCATATTGTACATTTCTACTGCCGGTTCAGATAAATGGGTTTCATTTTATTGCTTACTTGTACTTGATAAGGTTCTTGGATTGATTCCGGTGGCTCACAATGCCTTCCAGGCACAGGATGTTATTCTTACTACTGCATCCAATGCCTTTCACAATGCAGTGGTTTTCTCTGAAAAAGGCAGGCATTGTGAAACTAAAATGTCAGCAAAATCAGTTTCTCCATTTTTGTAAAATGAAGGAAATTGTGTGAAATGAAATCAATTCTGTGCCAGCACAATAACCATAACAACCAGAAATATCAAAAGAGATGGAAAAAAATAATTTTTTCCCTCTCTTTTATCAGTCTTGGACAATATGGAGGCATTCTGGAATCCATGATTCATCTCATCAACCCACAGCTAGAAAAGTATTTAGACATGTTAAAAAAAAAAAACAAAACAAACACAGAAGCTGCTCTTACTGAGCAGACAAGTATTTAACTGAATCAATTAGCAGCAGCAACTCAGGTTCCTGTAATTGAAAAAGTATGTCTCCCTTCATCTCAAACACAGTTAATAATAATATCCAGTGAACTCCAAAATTGCAGGGCTTTGCACTGGGAGATACAATCAATCTGATATTTCCACAGAAAACTAAAGATATTTTTGCATCCCTTCCACACCTTGTCACTGATTTACATAGTCTCAAAATATCCATATACCTCTGTATACCTGCATCTTGCATACCATCTGTAATAAGACGGATTACCTAAGAAAAACACCAGTAACATTCCTCACTAACACCACACTATTTTATGAACTTCATTTTTTAATTCATTCCAAGCCAGAGAACTGACTTATTATCTACACGGTCTGGTGATTATTTTGAACCTCCAAAATTGGACTCATCTTTCAGCACATGGAAAGTCTTACTAGAATGGCAATGCACAGTTATTTCCGCTTATAATCTTACCAAGAAAATGCAGAGGTCATTAAAATAACTAATGCTTTGAGATACTTTCCTGCTTTCTGTGTGAACTTGGAGAATACCTACATAAGTCTCTCCCTGGGTTTCAGAACTAAAGACCAGCTCCATTTTTTTTATACATATACGCTGATCAAAACCCGCTAGGCCTATTTTAAACTTCTGACATTTTCTTGAATCTCATCCAGCTCTTTCCTCCATGTTAGTCTACTGTAAACTGGAGCTTTGGGACTGGCAGCCCAGAACTCCCGTGCTGCAATAGCAATTGCAGTACAGCACCTGTCTCACGTCCCGCCTCATGGAAAACAGCAGTGGTCAACAACTGACAGCAATATCTGTGAGTGGCAGCTCCCTCATCTGCCACAGCTACCTTTACTCGAGCTTACCAGTCTTGTATCACAGGGAACAGAGCAAATCATGCGTCATCTCCTCAGCTTCCACAATTTAGTAGTCTGTATGCTTGCATAACATTAAAGGATGTTAAAGTCAGTATTCTCATCTGTGAGCTACAACTTGCACTAACTGCTAGACTAGTAATTGGGTTATCACAGCAAGTATGACAGGGATCACAAATCAGAATCTTTACTAACCTAAGAGCAATTTTTGCTAGGACTAAACACATTGCCCACAGAGCTCATAAGATGATGAGTCGAAAATGTGTTTTCAATTCTGCCTCTCGTTACATCCTTCTTCCCCCAAGGACCATGGGGCAACTATCTTTGGTTGCTTCACACCTCTGCATCCTCTATATGTATAGAGAATGGACAATAGTAATTAGTGCTTATCAGACTGATATCAGCTTTTCTAGGCAAACTATAACAACATCATATGGAAAAAATGAAAGCCCTGCTCAGAGCACGGTTGTCACTAGGCCTCAAATCGTGGAACCAGGAGATACAAATTCAAACTCAGAGCAGTGTATCAAATCCTGGTCTCTGACATACTGGATGATCACTTAAGTGGTATGACAAAAAGGTGAAGGATGTTTGGGTTAAGGGATTTATGTCAAGCATGCTAGTTTAGAAATATGTCAAGAAAAAAAAAAAAACAACAAAACACTTTTTGGCTTTACTGTAGAGCAATATGTCCAGCACCATCTTCCTACATTCAGGGCCAGTTCTCTCATACTCATGAGGAATTTCACACCTGCGTCTGAGCTTTCCTTTCAAATTAGCTGCTCATCAACTCTATTACTAAACAAACATGAAGCAGCTGTAGCACTCAGACTATGATTAAAATTAAACCCTTGAAATCCAGCCTAGCTTAGAGAACCTCTGTACAGTTGTTCTCAATTGATTAACTCCAACTGGTTCACTACTAAAACTAATCTATTAATTTAACAGTTTGAAAAAAGCTTAAAAAAAATATTTCACATAAAGGGGATCCAAATGATATTTGAAGTAGAATACAAAAAGATGATGCCACTAAAATGCTTTAGGAAAAATAAATAATTTATAGTTTTAAATTGCCTTTTTTTGCCTTGAGCAGTTAAACCGTGGATTATTTTATTGATTCAACATTCATTGTTTTGCTTTGCACAACACTGGAAAAACAGAATAATGACCTTATTGGTCTTCTAAGAGAAGTAATGGAAGATGCTGGCAACTACAAACCAATCAGCACACTATTAGCTGCATGCACCACCTGTGGCAAAACACTGAGTGCTTACCAAAGAGCTGGGTTCCAGCTAGGCTGCAGAATAGGTTTTCGATCTGAACTTTCCAGAATACATACTCTCTCTGTGTAATCAATAAAATAAAGGAAAAGACAAATAAGGCTGATTCATAGGTCAGCATTATCCTGTTTAATCATGATGTGATGCATAAAATTTTAGCGCTAGAAAGTTAGCTACACAGTAGTCAAAACAAGTCGTCTGCATTAACTTTCAAAACACTTCAGAAAACACTGCTTTGCATTTACAACTTCTCTTTAAGAGAAAATACAAATCGACATGAAGACTTCTCTGCTTCTAGCCACAACTCATAAATATGAGCAGTACTAGCCAAATCACACAGTCCTTTTCCTTTTTTATTTTAAGTTGAAAGGTTTTGCCTCAAGATGCACATCATTTCTACCTGTATTACTAAAGAGCTGAATGCTCTCCATGTAATAATGTTCTAGTTAAGTTACTGGTATTTCACTGGAATGTAAACAGCCCCATAAAAATACCCTCATTAGTACTCTCACGACTCCATTCTCCACTACTCACCGACTTCAGCATTTTAAATCTGCTGGTATCTTCCCTACAAGATGGAGCTGGCTGTGGGTTCACTTTGACACTGTTTCCATCCCCACCTGTCCATCACATCCTATGATACAGGCAAAGTACACAACCTCTCAAAAAAAACCCCCAAAACTCACAATACTATTTAACAGTTAGAAGACAGCAGCCTGAGACACTGCATGATCCCAGCACTAGCGATCTGTCTCTGAGCCAGATGGACACATCATAGTCTCCAAAAACTAGCACACAGTTAAGGAAACTGCCTTCTTCAGTGCTCAGGATTCTAACAGATTTAAAATCCATGCCAAATTGACGTTAAAAAAATAAAAGAGAGATGTCTGTGGCTCTTTCATGGGAGACAGGAAGAGTTAAAAGGCAAAGCTTCTGTGAGTTGAGCATGCTTCAGGGATGCATGAAGGCGCCATACAGCATGCTGCCTCTGTAGGAGGAGGAGGAAGAAATTAGAATCCCCAAGGATCTGACCCTTCAGACATTACCCAACAGGACTGCTACGTTGGCTTTCTCATGACAAGAGCAGACCAAAACCCCAGCAGTAGCCAATACCATGTCACCAGTCCAGCCAGAACTACTCCCTAGACTCTCTGCAGGGTGATGCCTTGTGGAGGCCTAAGACAGTACTTTGCATTCAGATAAAATGAGCACTGTCACCAACATCAAATGAGGCATTTGAAAAAAACAAATGCCTCCAGCTGCTCTTCCTCTTTCCACTAGCAAGGGACTCACAGGTGACCTTTAGGAAACCACATCACCTCCAGATGACTTTCCTGTGAATCACAATCCCACACTGACATGCCCCTCCACAGAGGTATCACTGGTACCAACTTACCCTGAAGGTCAGCAGCTCTAGAGGAGAGCAGAGTAAGGTGCATCACTGTCACCAAGCCTGGGGAATCTTGTCACATGTCTCCACATGCAGGAAAGGAAACAAGAGGTGGCACCTGCAAATATTCTTAGTAACTCTTACCAGCACCTGCTTCCCGAGAGGCAGACCTGGAGGAAAGACCTTGCACTTTCAAGTCAGAGGGGTGAGATAGCTGCTAGGTAAAGCAAGGAACGAGGTTTCCTACAGCACCCAGGACAGCCTGACAACTCTTTCCATTTCCCCCTTTTTAGAGTTGCCACTATCATTTGGTGCACAAATGCCCTGTTTGCATCCATGAGCACAGGGAAGCTGGGTCTTACACTGCTACAAATCCTTGATTTTTAACAACTGCATTGCCTCGGACTCATGTTGATTCCATGGGGTGCTTTTGTTTCTCATTGCCTTTAACGGTCAGGTCACAAGATGGTCAGTGTTTATGTTTGTTGTCTTCTTGCAAGTAATCTGTCTCAGGCCATAACCCAAGCAAGACATGGGAGTACAGTAAGTCTGAACTGATGCTGAAGCTTTCCAGGCTGCTGCAGTAAACTACCATGAACAGTGTTTCAAACAATATTTGAAAATATTATGTGGTTGTGAACCTTGACTACTATACACACTGCTACCACAAAGGGCTGTCCTTTACACACTCCATCAGCCCCTGAGAAGAAGCCTGACCTACACATAAACATCATCTCTTCTTTTTAACATCCCAGCACAGCAGAGGAGCACTGAAGGACTATTAAGAGCCTCCTGGCTTGCAGGGCTCACTTCTTACCTTGCACCGCAAGACTAACAAAATTATTTTTACACCAAAATACCTCCTCTACTTAAACAACATGAGCCTGTTCCTGAATTTCATGCCATTTGGGAATTAAAAAAAAAAAAAAAAAAAAAAAAAAAAAAAAAAAAAAAAAAAAAAAAAAAACCCAAAACAAAAAAAACCCAAACTCAAAAATATTTTCTTTTTTCACTCTAACTTCAGCCAGCTGCACTTGCCATCCTCTTGCATTCTGTCCCTGGGTGAGGGGGGCCTCTGCACTTGCGGGGACAGACTGCCTGCCTTACTCAGAACAGAGGGAATCTCTCTGTCTTCAGGGAAATATGTGGTGCATGACTACAGTATGCATTGCCTGCGTACGTGACCATAGATTGCCCATTGCCACTGCTGAGGCCATGAGCAGTATAGCATTTCTTTTAACCAGACTGCTTGTGGCTTTCCACTGTATACTGGAGAAAAATGCATGGCTCATTCATGGATCTAGCAGTGACAGACATTTTGTACCTCCTAGATATGGCAATTCTGGACACCACAAGCAGCAAGGAAACCCAAGCTAGATCTTGGTCACCTGCAGCAAAAACATCAGCAACAACGGACCTTACCAATGCTGAGTTATTCCCCTAGAGCCCAACATACCCAGATCTGAGAATGATTCCTACCTGCCACAAGGCTAAATGCTTGAAACTGGTCTGGGAGAATTTCAGGTCTAGTTCTCTGGACCAGTTACAGAAGATGCTCACACACACTCCTCAGGACTCCATCCCCCAAACAGGCCAAAGAACAATACGGATATGGCTCAGAGCTCCATTAAGAAGTGAACTGTATAAATGACATCCCATCAATTGCACATGCCAGAAATTCTGCCTAGATTATTCCCTAGGACTCTGCTCCAGCGGTCAGTACTCTGGGATGCACTGAAACACCTTAGCCGGTCTCACAGATTTCACCTTTTAAGATCTAAACCAGAACATGGCTTGTGACAAGATAGTTTCATGAAGCTGTGACATCAAAAAGACTATTTTTATTTTGGAAAATTAGATTTGGGGGTTTCAGGAGCAGGAGAGGCTCCTTCGGCAAAATAAAGCTTAATTGGGAAAAAACAGTTCATGCTGCACCTAGACTGTAAGAAAAGCACTGACGTACACTAAGGGTTTGTCATGCAGAAAGAGCCTGAAAGCAGATGATACATACTGAAATGTTCCTTCTCGTTTTCTCCCAGGATCAGAATATGGGAAGATCAGCAGTTTCAACTCCCACTCGCTTACATGCAGTGACAGGACAGAAGCCAACAGATGTTGCCAACTCAAAGCACTCAACAGTCATTAGTCAGACAAAAAAACTCACAGCAATAGCTTTAAAAGCAGTATTTTAAAAAACAGTAGATGTGGTCTTATTTTGTTCTGCCTTTCAATTTTTTAAGCCCTTACAATCAGGTTTTATGTCTCGTCTTCATAACCACGAGGGACAGAAATTCTGGATTGCATTGTATTATGTCAGTGGAAGCTGACATCATTCATTCAAGTTACTGAAGCCTTTAAAAAAAAAAATAAAATAAAAAAGTCAAGCTGCATTAGGATGGTGAATGCTGCCATCTCTGGCTGCCATATTTCAAAACAGTTTCCACATTCTGTGCAATGGGTTACAAACTTTATTTCTTGATGTCAAAGAGAATGATTGTAAACCCAGAACATGTTTTGTTCTGCTTTTCGAAAGCAAAACACAAAATGCTAGGCAAGCCAGACTTAAAATATGTGATGGGGAAAATTAAAAACAGAAATAAAATGAGATACTGATGGTAGCTGTTGCCTATGTTTAGCCCACATCCAGAGCTAAACTACAGCATTTGCTCTTATAACCCCATGACCCCTCCCCAGCAGAGACAGGGGATCAGGAGAAGGAAGGGAGATTATGGGGTTGGAATCAAAGCAGATTTAATAAAACAGCAAAACTAATACCAGTATAAAGTAATCAAAATTATACTCAGCCCAGCAAACGCACCATGGTCACAAAGGATGGGAAGACATCTCCCAAAGTGAGGAAGAGGAGGCCAGTCAAGAGAACCCCAAGCAGGAGACCTCTCCCCCTCAGCAAACTTTCCCCTTTCTCCTGAGCATGACATTAATGGGCTGGGATACACCTGTAGCCAACTCGGTCAGCTGCCCTGGCTGGCTCCAAACTGCTAATGACCTGCAGAACATGGCAGGCCTATGATTCTGTCCCAGTAAAGCCAGGACAGCCATGATTAAGCTGAAGATCAGGTAGTGTTACATTTACTTTCACTTCTAACTACCCCAAAAATCTAATAAATATTGCCATCATTTGGAGGCGCTCTGGATAAAAAACGAAGTAGGACAGGCTGAATCAGGCCCTCACAAATGAGCAGAAGTGTATTTATTTCTCTTTTATATTTGGCCCAAGAGGGGAATAAAAACAAACCACGAGTGGAACCACTCTCACCTACATTTTTACACATTTACAAGGAAGTGACTGGACAGGAATGATGAATGGTTCAAAACTCCCTCCATAGTAAAAATCTTTTTGCTGTCTTTGCCTAGACTATACCTATTCTATATGCACCAGTCTACAGGTCTCCCTTCCATCTCCACAATTGCTAAGTCCATATAATAGCATTTTTTCAAGACATTCACTGCAACTGCATTAGGAAAGATTGCCTTTTTGTGGAATACCATCTGCATTCAGGACAAATTACACAGAACCAGGAGCTATGCAGGATAAGAGAGGAAAATCACTTAGAACAGCTCTTCAAATTCAAATGGGCAATGAAAAAACAATCATAGTGGGTAAATGCTCCAGCCCTGTTAAAAGAAAAAAAAAAACAACCAAACAAAAACTAAACTATAGAAAGAAATTATATGGCAATCCTGAGGGAAGGGAAACATAATTTACAAAGAAAAAGTGTAGTTTTATGGCCAGGAGGACAGCAGCACTGAAAATTAACACCCTGCCACACATTCATTCTCCTTTTAAGTCCTGCCAATTCATATCTCTTTGAAATTATAAAGGACATGGAGTAAGAAAAATGTATAGCCCAAAGGGAAGTCACTCTTGCTGGGGGGTGGGGGAGTCTACCCTTGGTAAGCAACTTCTCAGAAGGAATTCCGTGAAGGTGAGTAGATCATGCAAAACCACATGTTTATTTCTTACTAAGTCACAGAAGAAATTTAAAAAAAAAAAAAGGAAGAAACCTTTTTTAAACACTCAATAAAAAAAAGCACTCGTTAGAAACTCCATTTAAATTGAACTTGATTATAGACTAACAAAGAACAACCACAACAGTGCTACATACACGTGAAATGGCAAATCTTTCCCTATGGATCCTGTGGCTTTCCTAATGAGATAACCAAACTCAACCACTTATAAGAAGGGAAATGAGGCTCACTGGAGACAAGAAGAAAGTGTGTCCCAGAGAGGGGAAAAGTCTGTATATGAACACATAGCACAAAACAGGTAATGTGCCGCAAAAATCCTGTCATGTTTAATTTATAGTTGAGTCTGCATTTGCCATACTGTACCAGTGAATAAGGGAAGGGGGTTTCAACTACATTTGCATCGAACATGCTAGCTGTTTGTCAGGAAATGTCAAAAACCATCAAATACACTCAACTTACAGAATCAAATTTCCATCCTATAAAAACTGAAATTACAGTATATAGCAATAGGTTGCTTCTTAAACCCTGGAAGTAATGCAGTTTGATTTTTCACTTATTAGTGTCCTATGATTTACTAGAAGTTTTTCCTCACAGACTCGTTTCTGCCTGAGGGTTCTCTCCCATCCCTAGTAAGATGGGAGTTCATATTGCAACCCTTCTCTCCAACAGGAAAGCTATAGCTCTTTTTCCTGCATACGTAACAACAGTTTCAGAACTAAACAATTATTCATTCAATTATTGTTGTAACCTCCGCGTGTCTGTTAAATTGGAACAGAACTGGCCAGTTAATAAAATACTGATAAAGAAAAATAGACTAATAGGCAGAGAGACACATGTTCAAAAGTTTCCTTAGTACAGTAAGATAAAAATCAGAGCAATTAGTGTAAAAGAATGACATAATTTGTACACATGATAAAGTATTTGGGATGACAAGCAGAAACTAGAAGGCCTGAGCCAAGCAAACACCATACACAGTTGGCATCTGTGTGAGACCACTGTACCTTTGCGGTTGCCTTTTCATTTCTCTTGCATTCCTCCCTCAGTGTCCAACAGAAAGGAGTTTTGGTGTGTGTTCTGTCCCCCACCGCCCCACTGTAGAGCAGAGTCTCAGTATCTAGAGAAACAGATATTGAGAAGCTCTGGCCAGCTACAAAATCTTAGCCACAACAACTTCACAGAACTACAGCAAAGGAAAATGAAGGAGTTATCAGGCAAGGCAGAAGAAGCTGAGAAGCAACAACCAACTCAGGGTCTCTGAACTAGGGATGCCAAGGACCAGGGGGTCTCAGCAGGGGATCCATCCTGCTCCTGACAGGCTGAGAAACCCTTCTGATACTCCACATACTCTACTATACCATAACCTGAGTAGCAGAAATGCCATTTTGAGAATATTTACTTACCTATGCTAAAAATCTAATCTTAACAGTAAGATAATTTCAGGTCACACTTAAAATGTAGAAGCTATAGTAAAAGCATTTTCAGCATGCTGTACTAAAAATGCCAAGAATCAAAACAGCTTTTTATTTACACCTGTCATGGCACTGTGGTATGTACCATCATGTACTGGGGATGCTTCAACCCTCTGACACAACTGCTGCTGAACATTATGAGAAACCACTGCAACATGCCAGTGTATGCACTTTGTTCTACTGGGGAAAAATTAAAACATAGTTGCTCTGCTTCTAACTCACGTCAGATTTCAGTCCTCCTGTAAATGAGTAAACAAAACTGCATCAATCTTGGCTGTTACATCAGTCAGTAGCTTAGATATTTCACAAGGGCACCATACTTATAAATGAAAGCAAAAAAAACCCCAAAATATATAAACTACCCATCAACTCTGCTATCAAGAGAGCTAATTCAAGTTTCTCTGGTTTAGGAAGGTATTTTTGTATTTCCTAACATAAATAAACAAGACAGAAGAAAAGTCCAGCGCCCAAGTTTTGGTACAGGGTCTTATGACTCTAGGTGATATTTATGGACACTCAAGTCTCAGTTCTCCACTGTCACCAATCCTGAGTGTCTATGGGAAACATTGTTTGTAATGATCCCCTTCAAGCTTGAATGATGAAAGTGCACATTTTGCAAATGACACCTCAGCCAATCTGCCCCATCTGCATGAGAGACGGCAAATGATTTCACTCTTTAGGCATTCAAAATAAAATGCACATGCGGCAAATTCCAAGCTGGCAGGAAAATCCAGTCATTAAAAAAGTGATTTGCTTTCTACATTTGCAAACACAAAGGCTCCATTTATTTCCATTGCCATAAAGAAAATGAACTGTTATATTTTTTTTAAACAATCATAGCCAGCACATTTTGCAAATGTTTTAATTTCAAAAATACTAACTAGCAAATTAGAGTTTAAATAGCTTTTCTAAACTGGTACCATTTTAGATACAATATTCTGATTGATGGCATCACTTTGCCCTGTGGGAAAAGGTTTTAGTGTCTTCTGTATATACTGTAGTGAGGTAGTTTGTTGCTGGAGTCACTAAATTAAAGAAGAAGCCTAAATGATGTGAATTTTAAATAAAATCATATTCATTAACAAGAAGATATATTTTATATTATGGGAGCCTGAAAAAAAAAAAGTCTACATTTCTTTTAAAAATAGAAATTTATGGTCTCTGGTCCTTCCATCTTTCCCTCTTTCTCTTCATAATGAGGAAAACAAAGAAGCACATAAAGAAAACAGCAAACATAACTGATATAGCCCTATCCTAAGGAAGCTTATAAACATGCTTAACATTACACAGAATGAGCTGCTTAATTGAACTCACTGGGACTATTCCCAATACAAAAAATGTAAGCATGTGTTTAATTCTTTCCAGGATCACAATATTACAGGGTGATCTGTAATGAAAATAAAACTACCCATTTTTTTCAGATTTCTAAATCTGCATTTATTTTTGTGGCTATAGCAACATCTGGTGGACAAATGGCAAAATATAAAGCCTGTGAACTTCCATCGTCTGATATAAATACATGTATGTAAAAATACAATCTGTTTCTACTTGCTGCTTTTAAAAGTTAACAAGAAAAACCCAACAATTTAACTTGGATAACTTTTAATAAATTAAAAATTATTACATCTCCTAGAAAATGCTTTATATTCTTAACCATAAGTTGTCAATGCAGAAAAAAGAATTTACTTGAGGATGAGGTTGAAATCAATGGGTGGATTGCTAGTAGTCTAGCTTGGTATCTTAACCTTGTATTTGGACCTCCCTGGTCCTTCACACAGAGTGAGATAGATGTACAGGACCTTCACAACCTAACTAGATACAAGACTTTGCTAATGCAATACTTCCCTGACTACAGCTCCGTGCAGAGATCAGAAGTGGTTAGCAAGCTGTCCATCATGCACTTTCATCACTGCAGCTTTCTGTACTACCTATTTTTTCAGCCTTTACTGGAAGAGCTAATGGTAAGATGCAAGTTCCTGGGACTGGTAAGTCAATAAATCAATAAAGCCACATACTGTCTACTACAACAACACACCGCTTCAAGTTATCCACCTCCCAAACACTGATCAAGGAGACAACTGTCTTTCACTGACAAACTGCAACAGATGAAGACACTTGCAAGAAAGTAGCATGCCAGAGGCACCAAAAAAAAAAAAAAACAACCAAAACCAAACTGAATTTACAGAGACACAAAAGAAATATTCTGAATTTACATGCACCAACAGCTTGATTCAAGTACTACTTTTCCTAACAAGGCCACACCTCCCCCCAACCACCCCCTCCTCATAGCTCCAAAATGGGAGAGTTGCAAAAACTCCTGACAGTCTATTACTCTTGCTTTTATTTTACATGGCAAGTGTAGTCACTCCAGCTCCACAAATAAAAATACAGGGTTAGGCATGTAGGTATAAACTTAAAGCATTTTGGTGAGACATGGTAGGGTCCCAAATCCAACCAAAGTATCTGTAGAAGACACCTACAGTCATCCACAAACTCCAGGGTCATTTGCTAAGGCAAACACTAGAGTTTTATCACCTGACTATGGTATCAGTGATTTCTAAAGGCCTTGACATACCCACGTACAAGACACTCATTTTCTACTTGTAGAAAATACCTTTGAGGTGCTGAGAAACTAAAAAGAGAGCAATTCATATACATCCAGGAGAAGCTCCGATATGGATGGTGTCTTTCACTTGACCAGCTAGTCTAATATGCAGGCAACCTTTTGGGCACAAACCCCCTTCTATGAGTGTGAAGTAGAAACAACCGATTAGAAAACTAAACACAAATTACTGTTTTAATTGGGAGTCTAACCACACATGTACAAAGCAGCAGCAGGGGCACCTGTTATGAAGGTGGTAAGCTAACTGTGTGAGAAAAAAACGGTTGTTTTACCCTTAGGGAAAAGCCTCAAGTAGATTTTACTCTCTGCTGTACCAGATGGCTAACGGCATAAGGAAATTTGCCATAATCCGCATTTTGCCCCTAGCTTGGTGCACTTCGTTGACTTAGAAGCTTCATTTCCTCTGCTCATCCTCACAGCCTTCCCGTAAAGCTTTAGTTGCTGCGTCAGCACAACCTGGTGCCTGAGGAGAGCAGGACGCGCCTTCTTTTAAAAGTAACTTTAAACTTCTCCCCTCCTCAAGAGCCCCATCCCGGGCGCGCGGCGCAGCGATCACCATCCCGCCCGCCGCGCGTGCGCCTACGCGCCTACCCAGAGGTAGGCAGCGGGCGCATGCTCCGCAAAGAGCGGAACGAGGACGGATGAAGATTGTCGCTCGGGGGCTTCCGTCCGGCTCGTTCTGCGCTCATAGTTGGGTGTGTCCTTCGTTACTTGCCGTAGCTTGACATGGCGGAGTATTCTTGTGTTAAATCCACCAAGCTCGTTCTCAAAGGGGGTAAAGAGAAAAGGTGAGGTACGGGTCCATCCGCCGTGGTGCCAGGGGCCGGGAACCCCGGGCAGGTTTCCCCCACTATGTTGGGGTCGTACTGGAGGCTGGACTGGGGTCAGTCTAGGCCTTCCCGTCCCACTGGCTGCAGCCTGCCTGAGCACGCCAGCTGGGGCCGGGGTTTTTGGGTGGTCAGCCCTTTGCTCCTGGCTGGTGTCGGTGACTGTGCTCCTGCAGGGCCTGGGAGCAAGGCCGTAGGCGAGCGCTGGGTGTGCAAAGGATGGGTCGGAGGTACGTTCTTATTTCTTTCCACCTTCCTTTGCAGTAAGAAAAAACAGAAGGCGAAGAAAAGGAAAAGGGAGGAGGATGTAGCAGAGCAACTTGATATTGTTGGTGAGCTGCTTTCCGGGAATTATGTGGTATTGCGGAAACCAGAGGGCATGGCAGAAGCTGAAGAGCTTGTTATAGGATTTTGTAAACTGAATGTAGTCCCTGGAGAGATTTTTAATTATTTCTTATGACATTTATAATTTGGGATCTTCCTAGACTCCAAATGGAATTTCTGACACCAGCGGAGTGGATTTTCCACATCTTTTTAGCAAAAATACATTCGTATATAATCTTAAGTGACTTATCAGCTTGGGTATCTCCCCACCCCACCCCTAGCAGTGCTTCAGGAGAGGCTTACTTTAGCACTGTAATGCTGTTATTTCATGAGTGCATTTCTATGTAAATGATGTGGTTTTTGTTACTATTACTTTGAAAATTAGTGGTTGGATCACCTGTGCTTTTTGTTTTTACTGTGTCACTAGTTACTTTCTGATTGAGTTCTTTAGTTCACTCAAGTGCTTGATCTTTTCAAAAGAAAGAGTCTTGGTTAGTTTGATTGGTTTTGATTTGACATACTTGCTTGACTGGTGCGATGTGTTCAAATTATAAATTTGTTACCATGAATTGAAACTGAAGACCAAACGTTAACGAAATATAACTTTAGTTTTTAATCTTTCACAAAGTGGAAGGATCACAGCATGTATCATCATGAGCAGTAACTTGACAGACTGTTGCTCTTCAGTGCTGTCAGGTCCTCGATCTATCACAGCTCACAAACGATAATAAAAAATAACCACAGTTAGGAGAGATGTAGATGTGTTCTGTAGCACAATGCACACTACAGAATAAACACCATTTTCTGTTAGGTGTATACAAGCATAAGCTGAAGCAGTTCAAGGGGTAGTCATCCTTGCTCCTGACTTAAGACAGATGATGATATATGAGAAAATAGGCTGTTGTGTCTTATCCTAGAATAATATTACAGATGTTTTAAGTTCCTTAGTAAGATTCAAAAAAAAGTGGGAGAGATTTGGAAAATTCATCCATGGATATGTGAACCCTGACTGTATAGTTTGAGACAATTTTTTCCATATGTTGTATAAACATAGGGGAAGACTATTTCTGCTCAAGGCAGACTGACTTGCCAAATTTACCATATGGCAAGAAGCCATCATGTTCAGATAATTAGAAACAGTTATCTTAATCAGGTAGAAAATGTTTGTAATACTACATACCAGGAGAAAATTTTACTGCTTAAAAAATAAAAATATCGTCATTTTAATTTGTGCATGTGGGTAGGGCTACCTTTAGCTTTCCAGCAACTCTGTGGGGCTTGTATGTTCAAATACAGATTGGCTTGAACAGCTGAAGTCTAAGGATTATAGCTTACATGAAGCAATTCAACAGCAAAATGGGAGAGCTTATCTGCTTCTTGGTGGGTTGTAGAATGTAATAACTGGATACGACCCCAAAACTGCAGGAGGCTATCCAGGGGCTGGGGAACCTTCCTTGCAAGGTGTATCTTTGCTGCATCAGCTGATCCATTCGATCAGCTTGCTCTGTGGACTGACAGAAAGAAGGGATGAAATGCAGGAGCTTGTAACTAGGAACGTTTGTTTAGAACAGCAGGACCTTCTGATGCAGCAGCAACACCATTACATTGGTGCTGTACTATAAAATAATGCACAAAGATCTTGAGACAGCAATAGCAATTTTATCTTTAGAATTTCTCAGAGAAGATGCAGAAACATCATGTCTTGAAATATTGTAGTCAGAGGCTGTAATTACTCCTATTAACTGTCATGTTTTTCCATTTTTAGGAAACTGGTGGGCTGTCAGTAATTTTGGTGAAATTACAGGAACAATAGCTATAGAAATGGATAAAGGAGCTTACATCCATGCTCTTGACAATGGCTTGTTTACACTTGGAGCACCACATAAAGGTATGTTTCAGGAAATCTGGAAATAAGCAGCTTTAGTAATAAAAGGCATGAAAGCATAAAAGTAGCATCACTTAAAACCAAGCTGTTTTACAACTGGAAGCAGTTTATTACAAATAATGCAATAACCCTAGATGGAGCATCCAGATGACTTAAACCTAATGACTACCAATCAGTTTCACTTACTGCATTGGAGATGATCATCTGTTAAAGGCTGTATGACTTGCTGGATAAAAAGCAGCATAACATTTATTAAATTCTATAAAATTTTTATGGGGTCAGTTGAAGAGTGAAACTCAAGCGAGATGAGTGCGAAGGTTTATTGCTACATCCTCATCTTAATGTACTTGTTCTGTTGCTGCACAAGTGGGCTACTGATATGGTGGGGTAATTAGCTTGCTTTTACTTTAAATTTGAGAGCCATCAGTCAGACAAGGACTGTTCCACTGTGTTTCACCACCAGGTGGAGATCAAAGCAACGATGGCGATATCTCATTTTGGTTTTGAGGGATGGAGAGGCTCATAGCTTTTAGGATACTGAGCTGTGTTACCGTAGCTGAATGGTATTCCATTTTCTTATGGAAAAATAACATTGCAAAGAGACTAAAGCTTTTCAGAGCCACCTGAAGAATTATAAAGTATTTTCAATTATAAATTTCTTCACATAAGGATTTATTATTTTGTGTTTTGTTTTAAGCACTCTTAAGTATATGAACATAATTAAGCATCTTGCATTGGTTTGGGGGGGGGGGGGGGGGAAGAGTTAATATTCAAAAAGGAAATTTTAAGCCAGGTATGGCACCTTTCCATAGCGTTGAGTAATATCCCCTGTTGAGTTCTTCAGCTTTTTTTAAACTACGGAAGTAACAGATTAA
>JANIJG010000403.1:27849-38434 GCA_024611175.1 Megaceryle torquata | reverse complement strand
GACCAAGGCCACTGCTGGATCTTGTGTACCACATTGGGGGGTGCAGGAAAGTGAAAGGCCACACCTGCAGGGAGGAGCAGACAGGGCAGGTGATCCCAAACTGACCAATGAGGTATTCCATCCCATATACGTCATATTGGGTATAAAGCAGAGGGATCTGAAGGGTCTATAGGACTTCTTTTTCCCAGGCTCTTCTCCCCTTTTGGACTGCTTCCTCAGAGTATCCAAGGAGGATTCTGTCCATTCTGCCTTCGATCCCATGTTCCTGAATCTGGTAGCAGAATCCAACTCCTGATCAGCTCCCGTCTGCTGTGTGGGCCAGGCTGGGACCCCTGATGCCTGCTCTACAACATCAGTGGTGATGGTGATGTAATTACCATCAGGGGGGTTGGGTTCGATACTTGTTTTGTATATATTTGTACATAATCTATTTTAATATTATTATTATAATTATTATTATCATTAAAGCTGTTCTAGTTTCCTTTTCTAATCACTAAGTCTCTCTCCCTTATTCCTTTTCTCTTCCCCTTTGGGAAGGGAGGGGCATTAACAGAGAGTGTCTGTTAGGTCTAAGGGGCCGCCCTGACCCTAAACTGTGACAATGGTCACATCCAAAGAGTAGTGGTCAATGGCTCAAAGTCCAGATGGAGATTTGGAAGTGGTGTCCCTCAGGGGTCCATACTGGGACCTGTAATGTTTAATATTTTCATCAATGGTATGTACAGCAGGATCAAGTCCACCATCAGCAAGTTTGCAGATGACACCAAGCTGAGTGGTGCAGTCAAGGTACCAGAGGGATGGGATGCCATCCAGAGGGACCTGGACAAACTGGAGAAGTGGGTCCAGGTGAACCTCATGAAGTTCAACATGACCAAGTGCAGGGTATTGCACCTGGGTCAGAACAATCCTCATTATCAATACAGGCTGGAGGATGAGGTGATAGAGAGCAGCCCTGTGGAAAAGGACTTGGGGGTTGTGGTGGATGAGAAGCTGGACATGAGCCAACAGTGTGCATTTGCAGCCCAAAAGGTCAATCACATCCTGGGCTGCATCAAAAGAAGCACAGCCAGCAGATTGAGAGAGGTGATTCTGCTACTTTACTCTGCTCTGGTGAAACCTCACCTGGAATACTGCATCCAGCTCTGGAGCTCTCAACACAGGAAGGACATGGACCTGATAGAGTGGGTCCAGAGGAGGTGCACGAAAATGATCAGAGGGCTGGAACACCTCTCATAAGAGGGTAGGCTGAGGGAGTTGGGGTTGTTCAGCCTGGGAAAGAGGAGGCTCTGGGGAGACCTTCTAGCAGCCTTCCAGTACCCAAAGGGGGCCTCCAAGAACACTGGAGAGGGATTGTTTACAAGGGCATGTAGTGATAGGATGAAGTGCAATGGTTTTAAACTAGCGAAGAGTAGATTTAGATTGGACATTAGGAAGAAATTCTTTCCTGTGAGGGTGGTGGAACACTGGAACAGGTTGCCCAGGGAGAGGTTGGATGCCCCATCTAGCTTGATGAGGCTCTGAGCAACATGATCTAGTTATGTCCCTGCTTACTGCAGGGGGGTTGGACTAGATGACTTTTTCTAAAGGTACCTTCTTACCCAAGGCATTCTATGATTCTATGGTTCTATGATTCTAAGACAACACTTTTCAGGGGTTTGGTGAGGTTTTATATGGTCTCCTTTCTGTTTATGGCCTCTCATTTCTTAAATCTCTTAATCTTTTTTATGATTATTCTCATCTTGCGTGAGGAAGTTTAATCTGTTAGTTAGACCATATATGCATAACATTTCTTTTATCAGCTTGAAATGCTTTTACGAAGCATGGATAGGACTCTTTCTATCTAAGGATATAGACAGAACTTAAACTATACATTTGTTGCACTTCTGTGATTCTGCCTGTTTAAAACTTCATCTTGTACCTTAATAGAATATTATTACCAAAATATAAACCAAAATGAATAATCAATAACCTGTGATACTGAACAGTGTTGTGGAATGGAAAAATGAAAAATACGTTGTTATATCTTCCAGTGATTTACGCACTCAGTAAGAGAAAAAATGTGTACTACCCATGATTTTTTTTTTGTAAATATGACAAGTTTTATACCAAGCCTTATACAGCCAGAGGAAAGAAGATTCTAAAACCCAATCAACCCCTTATGGTCTGCTTCCTCTACTTTCCATTATATGTTCTGTACTCTGTCTTCCATACACCATTCATCATCTCATTCGATGCAGTTGCTATATTCATTCTAGCTAAAGCTCTTAAAGAATGGAAACACACAAATGTTCAGAGTTGGAAACTTGTCTAAAAAAAACCTTTGTGCACCATACTTGCCTCAGTAATCACAGGAAAATCTATTTCTAAATTAGGGCAATATTTTTCCCAGTCTTTCTTTATGATCCATGGAGAGACACAATCCTCCAGAAAGCCATTTGGGGATTCTACATTACATTTCTCTTAAGCCTTTCAAGGATGCCTGGCTTTTCAAGACACTCTACAGGGAAGATATTTCCCTAATTTAGATACCTAAGTTAATGAATCACAGAATCATTCAAAAAGAATTTCTGGAAGTCATGTAGTAGTCCAAGACCTCACTCTAAGCATTGCCAACTAGATCAAGTTATTAAGAGTTTTGGCCAGTGGAGTTTAAAATCTCTTCAGGGATGGCAAGTCTATCCCAACCTGTATTTGCAACATGTCCCAGTTTTAGATGATCGTAGCAGTGAAAAACTTTATCCTAATATCTAGTTTATTTTTCCTAGTATCAGAGTTTCTCTCACTGCATGAAACCAATGCAAATCAACATGTAATGCAATTTCTAAACTGTAATTTAAACTAAACTGTAATTCTAAACTGCATTCAGTACTAAGCATTTGAATCTGATAATTTCAGAACCCTTTTTTAGTACAATAAATAACTAAATAACTATCACATATAGCATTTTGAAGGAATCATCATTTTATTAAATGTAAGTGTAGATCCTAGTTATTCATACAACACTTACTGTAGCAATTTTCAAATCGTAACAGGTAGAGATGAATCTTGATAAGATTGTGCAATCATCCTCAGTGTCTTAACTGCATACTAAGAAAATACCATGATTATATTTCTTCAAACAGTAATGCTATTGCTTGGTTCAAGTTTCAACTTCACTTGAAAGATTTTGAATTCATTATTTCATCCCCAAGGAAGGAAGTGAAGTGATCCCAAACATTAATTATGATAAATGACTTCTTAAAAAAACATATTACATCTTTAATAAAATAATTCATGTATAGTACATTGAAACAAGTTCTCATTTATAGGGCAGGCAGCATGAAAGCACTCATTAAAAAAAAAGAGCAAACAGTATGTAAAGGTTATTTTGCCTAGGATAAACTGCAATATAGTCAGTGATAAGAAAACTGACAGCCCAAAGGGTTAGATTCTGAGTCAGACATCCACACAACAGGAGTTTGCAGTGAGAAAACTGCTAAATACATGTGTGATTTATAGTCATAAAACTGTTTTCCCCTTCCCATAAACTGTTTTCCCCTTCAGGAGGAAACCATCAGTGACAGAAAAAGAAAATTCTAAATAAAATGTGAATCAAAATATAAATAAATCAAAGTAAATAAATGTGTCTACAAAGATGATTGACTAGAACATCTCTCTTATGAGGAAAGGCTGAGTAAGTTGGGGTTTTTTTAGTCTAGAGAAGACTGAGGGGGGATCTTATCAATGCTTATAAACACTTCAACGGTGAGTGTCAGGATGATGGGAACAGTCTTTTTTTCAGTGTTGCCCAGTGACAGGACAAGGGGCAATGGACACAAACTTGAACATAGGAAGTTCCATCTAAACATGAGGAGGAACTTCTTTCCTGTGAAGGTGATGGAGCACTGGAACAGGCTGCCCAGAGAGGTTGTGCAGTCTTTACCTCTGGAGACATTCAAGACCCACCTGGACACATTCCTGTGCAAACTTCCCTAGGTCAACCTGCTTTGGCAGGGGAGTTGGACAAGATGATCCCCAGACATCCATTCTCTGATTCTGTGATTTTGTAAATGGGAAAAACACATGAAGAAACTGGATTGTTATTAATTCTGTAGAGAGAAAAATAAGCATGTGTGTGTACATGTGTATCCACATGTGTGTGGACATACAGTATACATATTAAAAATGTTTAGAGCATCAAGAAAACAGTTGGGTTTACATTACATTTGGATATGGCATAGATGTATGACATAGAGAACCTGTATAAATGAAAATATTGCTAGCTTGTTTTCTAAAATAGCAGTTTCTATAACATTTAGGCTTGAAGAAATCTCTTTATTCTCTATATCAGGACAAGTACATGGAATTTAAATTTGAAAGAACTACTGGCTGTTACATTAATTTCATCCATTTGAACTAAAAGGAAAATACTCCCATGACAGGCAGATATAATTTTATTATTTTATTTGAATTACAGAAAAGGAATAATTATGGAAAACAACAGAATTATTTTACTGAATGTGTTTTTAAACTATTAAACATGAAATGGAATGCCAAGCAGAGCTTAAACCAGCTGCATTACTAATTTCAAGATATGAATATTAGATTAATTGCATTAAAAATGAGTGGGGGTAAAGAGTGTTAGAAGTATTAATATGCAGTCAAGATAGAGAGTTTTAATAGTAAGTCTTCACATCCCTGCAGCCTATCAAACTAGTAGACGTACATTGCTCTATTTTAACAAATTCCTAATTCAGCTGACATGATTCTACAGCATTTTTTCATGTCCATGGAATAGTCCATGAAATATACCAGATATTCAACTAGGCTCAGCAGCTGCAAGAGAGACTAGGTTTTAAAAGAATCTAACTCCCAACAGCATTTCATAAAAAATAGACACATTTTCAGGAAAACTCATCATGCTAGATGTAATAAACTCAATTTTTCTGTATAAGATCTCTTCTAAGCCACTTAAAATATTTAAGAGCAAATGATAACCTTTCAACAGAGGTCCACAGACACCTAAAGGTTTCCTATACGATAGTGCCATCTAGGACAGTGAACATTGCTAAGTTTAAAGTGGGAAATTAGCCCTTTTCTGTTTATCTAATAAAAGTTACTATCGCTTCTTCTTTCATCATATTTCCTTACAAATCAATACAGCTGTAAACCCCCTCTGCATTTTTAACAAGTATAACTTGTTTTCCATGTAACTTTTCCATGTTCTGCTTCAGGAAATTCCTGCCTGAAATGAATGCAGGTATTGCCTGTGAAGGAGGAGCTAGAGAAAGATGTTACTGCCTGTATTATTTCTTTGACAGAAGTGGATTGAAAACTGTATCCTGTTGAGATGTGGTTTTCATTTTCTTATTTAAATATAGAAATGTTGCCACTAGATAAGTGGTTCACAATTTTTCACAGGTCTGTAAATATATAGAGTATTTCTTTTATTCTTCCCTCAGCTCTTTTTCCTTGCTGAAGCTGCTGCTTAAGGACCTTGGTCCTTCTAAGATAAGGTCCATGTTTTGCCAAGTAAAAATGTATCTGGAAGGACCTGCTGAGACCTGCTGTAAACATACATAACTGAATTGACTTGCCAAAATGGCAAACAAAAAGAGCAGAAGTCAGTACACTGTCAGCCTTGTATTATTTTGTCTACTTAAAGCTTTCCTTTGCTTCCAAGGTAACTCAAGCATGTAACAAGTAGATTTTCAATGAATTGGAACTTCCTGCATTTAGTTGATATTTTGACAAGGCTTTCTGCAGTGGTGCACTCTGTTTATTTTTTTTTTCTACATTTTTCCTAAGTGATAAAGTAAAAGATTATTCACGTAAGTACAAAAATATGTTCTGTCTTTGTTCACCCACTGTTTTTCATATATTTTCACGTATTATCTAGTATATCCAAACATACCAGTTTTATGCTTCTAGACTTCCAGAACATATGCTATCAAAACTCAAAAAGTCTCAAAACAGGTATCTTAAGCATTGATTCATAAAAGGCCTAAGGAATAACAGTACTACGTCAGTTGTAGCCTAAAGCACAAGTGATTAAAGGATGTGTCCAACATGTGAAGATCAAGTACTAAAACCTTCCTCGGTCTTTTGGACTTCAAGCCTTCATCTTTAATCTCTTGGGAGAGTAACAGAATTAAATTATATGCTGTTCTGATGTTAGGAACAATATTTCCGATTCTCTGTCTTAATCCTTTTCTCTGGGTAAAATAAGAATTAAAAAATCTAAGGTCAGTTAGACAAAATAAGAGGATATAAAGCAACTAAGGTATTCATTCAGGAAAGAGGAGAACCTTGATTCCATTAAGTGCTTAAGGGACTATTTTATATCAACAGTGAACAAAACACATGAATTGTTCTTGTGAACAGGGCTCAGAACTTATATTTGCCCTACTCAAGGAAATTGTTCCATCAAGCAGCTATTTTCTTTGAGCTAAAGATAGTGAGTGATCATTCATGTAGACAGACTGCATTTGAGGGCATATCAAACTTGTAGTCATAAAGTCTGTGGATTTTTTTTTATTTATCTCCCTGGTAAATAGGGAGAGCTCTATTACAGACAGTTCTAGTAAGTGACAAAGTAGGCAGTATTGTAAAAAAGTAGATTATCAAAAGTAGAAAGGTAGTAAAACTTCAGTAAAAGGAGTGCTTTAACACTCTTTTTGCTAGTAATGGGTCAAGAAGATAATGAGAAAATGGTCTCTAAGAGGCCAGAAAATTGATTAAAACTTAGGAATTTTCTATCAGATCAGCTAATCTAGGACAGGGAGAAAGAGACGTAGTCCTGTTATTGTCACTAGTTACCACTGTGTTTGATGTGGACTCGGTATAAATCTAAACTGAAGGGAAAATCGGGGATATTGATGGATATATGAAAAAAAATAGAATTACTTTTTTTTAACTTTGGAGAAAAATCACAATCACAAATTACCAAACATAGCTTCCCAAGACAAGTCATTACTTCCTACAGATGCTATTTTATCATAGACACTTCAAAGTCCTTCTGATATAATAATTTAATTAGGGAAATATATATAACTTATAGTGATATAAATATATTTTGCCTACATAAGGCAAACAGTGTCAAGAAGAGGGATTTCCTGAAACAGCTATAAAAGCAAAAGCTTTCTGGAATGCATAATGTTTATATTTCAGTATTAAATTTCCTAACTATTCTAATAAACAGAAAGAAACAGCATTCCCCCACCCCACAACAAAATGAGATCCAAAAAGGTATTATTACATCCAGTAAAACTGAGTAGACTAGACTACATCTTATATTTTCCTGTTTTCACAATTAATGCAGTTGTTCTTTTGAATATATTTAATGTAGTGATTTGTCATTTGTAACCTTACAATATCAATCAAATTATATTTAACAAACATACCTTCATTATAATTTTAGTAATTAAATCTATCTTAATTTAAGAAAATATTTATAATATTTCATCTTGACCTCAGTGAGATAAAGCTCCATTTATGAAATAAATTAGGGTTTAAATTTAATCCCCAACATGGCAAAGATGTTAAATTCTGACAATGAGGCTATTAATGAAATCAATAGCAGATTATGCTTTCCAACTTCCCAAATTCAGATCCAAATTCAGCAGACTGATTTATCGAATTTAAACATACAGAATATATGAGACAAGTTTTTCAAAATAATGTTAATATTGTTCTGTGTCTTTTAGTACTTATATGTGGCACAACAAAGAGAAACTCAAGGGAGATGGATATGTCTACTCTTATTTAGGTTTACAGTAAAACAATAAAACTTTTCTGTTGTAGGATGGTCTAGGTCAACTTTTGTGGAAAGCAAACTCTGAAAGACATTAATGGATTACGTATGTTACAGAAAATTCAGGACAACATTGTATGTATTTAACTATAAATGCAGCTATAAATAATATAAACAATGTATCATAGAATCATAGAATGGTAGGGGTTGGAAAGGACCTCTGGAGACCATGATGTCCAACCCCCCCTGCCAAAGCAGGATCACCTAGGGCAAGCCACACAGTAATATATCCAGATGGGTTTTGAAAGTCTCTAGAGAAGGAGACTCAACAACCTCTCTGGCAAGAGTGTACACAACACTCAAGTATAATATAGAATGTAATTTGTAGTATTATGTGTAATATAAAATAACTACATTATATTATAACTTGTATATAACAGCATAATTCAATTATAGTAGTGTCAGGACAAACAGGCTTAGGCAAAGTAGGCTATTATTAAGGCATAATAAACCTTGGGATATTTCTACCAAAATGCCAAGAAGGGAGGATACAGTTATGGGATGGTAGCTAGTGCTTAAGATCAGCTTTCCTTTCAGCATATCTCAATTCTGTCTCTTCCTAGAGGCCAAAAGGAAGAGTAAGGCTCAGTCTGTAGGAGTCTGTCCTGCCCTCAGTCCTTTTGCAAGTTCTTTCATCCTCTATCTTCCCTTCCTGTGGTAGAAGCAGTTTACCACACAGAGCCTCTAGCTCCTCTTTCATAACAACATGCAATTTTGCCTGTGCTGCTGACCTGCCATAAACTAGCTATGAGTGTCATTATATAGCATTCCATACTGATTTAGAGAATTAAAGTTTTATGCCAGCATTCTATTATTCTTGAGGAAATGGTTTTAACTGAAGAAATAAAAATGTAATCAAACTCTGATTAAGAATAAAGGAAACTTCCATTTACAGCTGAGTGGTTGTTTTTAGCTGAAGCAACATAGAGGAATTCCAGATAGCTTAATCCAATGCTTCTGGAGATTTCCATTGGAATATATTGAAAATAACAATTCATAGATCTGTCAGGTTCCATTTTAAATGTAAACCTCATGTTCCTATCCTTCTTATAAGCATCAGACAGCCTCAGAGCAGAAAGTTTCACTTTCCTGAAAATGAGAACACAAAAGATACTGAAAAATTTTCAAAATCCTAGGCAAGGTATTTTTAGAACAGTCTAATAACTGCAGATAGGTAATTTTCCCCCTCCCCAGGGAAGATTCAGAACTGCTCAGTAAGACAAATTAAATTGAAAGGTTTCAAGACACTGAAAATACATTTAATTTTCTTGAAGTAGAACTTACATATTTTGAAACAAATACAACATTTGTATTTGTATATTGGTTTTTTTTCTGTTTTTACATGGTAGTTCATAGTTTGTAAGGCACATCTACCTCCATAACAACTTTTTCTCCTTAAATATTTCCAAGGAAACTTTATGCACTGCTTTTTTCTGAATGTGTAATTTCATGAGATTTCTCTTCAGATTATATTTTTAACATACTTCCACTGTTTTAGTCCTATTTTTTTTCTACATTACAATAGAGTAGCACTTTTGTATTGATCATGTTTCATCTTTAAATTTCATTTGTCCATTCCTACTTTTTACGTCTAATTAACAAAAATATAAAATGGAATAACCTCCTTAACTGTCTTTTATGTATCCCAGTAAAAACTTCCTTCCATTATCATTGCTTCCCAGACAGAACTTCCTAGACAGGTGGGGTATTGTCAGTTTGTTTATTATGCTTCCAGGGTTTACTATGCAACGATACTTTCCATTTTCACCTCTCATTCCTATTCTGCCTATGCTACCCTATGTTCAATAACATTTTCTTGTCCCTTTAGCCTTTACTAACTTCATGCATACCAGCTATGCTACTATTCCCACTTTATTTATGCTAATAAAAGTATTCATAGGGTTTCTTCTGCTTATTTTCTTCTTTAAAAAAATGTCTGTTTGACTTCTGAGAATTTTCACTATCTACTAATAATTTGTGATGTCTGCCCAATTTTCCTTTCAATTCTTACAGAAAACTGACTACTGTTAGTATACCTCTTCAGAATATTGCATATTCAAGTAGCTCAAATTTTCAATTTTTACTTTTTTTTTTTAAGATACAATCAGGCAAAATTTCAGTTCAAACGAAAGACTCATTTTTTTTATATTTATTTGACTAAGATTTTCAGTACAGCTGACCTCACTTATTAGTTCATGTAATTTATCATTTTTCCCTTTTTAAATATAGAACTTCAGCTACAAACCTCACTTCTGCAGAAATCTGTGAAATAAATTTCTTCTTGTTTGTGAAGTACTCTGTTGCTATAGTGATGACTGTGATAGAAATAGCTATGAGAAAAGCAGTAACCATCTTGAGGGCATTGTTTCAATAAAGTCTAATTAAGTATACAACTGTAGAGTGAAAATAAAAAGCACAATTTTTTTTTTTTTTTCCTTGAGAATCATCCATTTTACCCACTTCATGAGATAGTCTTCGGGGCAGAGGAGGTGGCAGAGAGGAAAGCATGCAATTGCATAATTTTTATATATTATATATATGTAGTTGCAAATTTACAAGTAGATGCAGAGTTGAACAGCAACCTAAATTCTAGAATTTCCTAGATTATTATGCTTGGGGATATTTTTCTTTAACAAATTGTCACTGCTTTTCTGACCCTTCCCTAAATATGTAAGAGTTGCAGAATTGGAATTCTGTTTCTCTTGTTTGCTTGTTTGTTTGTTTTTGTTTATTTGGGTTTTTTTTATGTCTTGTTTGTTTGGTTTTTGTTTGCTTGGGTTTTTTTCTGTGTGG
>JANIJG010000403.1:0-26428 GCA_024611175.1 Megaceryle torquata | reverse complement strand
GCTTGGGTTTTTTTCTGTGTGGTTTTGGGGGGGGGGGCTTTTTGGTTTGGTTTGGGGTTTTTTTGGTTGGTTGGTTGGTTGGTTTTGTTTTGGTTTTTTTGTGTGTATGTGGTTTGGTTTTGGTTTTTTTTCCCCTGCAATAACTACTTCAGAAAACCATCTCAAGGCTCCTCGGAAGTATGACAAAGTCATTGTCATTGCTATTCTGGAGATGAGGAACCAGTCTTCTCTTGCCATGAGAAGGGCAAGGTCAAAGGCAGCTTGGAGATTATCTTGCTCTGTGAGGAAAGTTATGGGAGCTGGGCTCTCCTTCCTTCATCAGATATCAGCTTATGTACCCCAAACTTACACCACTCATAGGCAACAGAAAAATCCTTTCTTGCTGTGTGATAGGAGAAATCAGGCAACAGTTTTGCTGCCCTAGCTGTCTGTTCCCAAGGCAACTGTCTCATTCACCCAAGCTTGGAGCTTGTCTTAATGTTTCTTGAACGCAAAGCTTTCTTATATGTTACTGTCTTCATTTTTATAATTCTAATTTCAGAATAATGATAGACACAATTTCTTGAAATTTTTCTTGAAATTCATTTAAAGTAAAAAGACCTATCACTCCTGACAAACAGAAACTTCCTGTGCCTGAACTCCTTGTTTAGGATATCTCAGCTCCAGAAAGTGAGTTCATCATCATGTTTACATTTGCATATATGAACACATGAATACCTAATATTTTAGCAAAAATGCCCTAATTAGCATTATTTCCTACATGCTTCTTGATATGACACTCCATTGGATCAATCAAGAAATTTAGGAAAAAACCCACCTTTTTAAATAAAATTAATCAAACCCAAAAGCTCTGTAGGAATGTACATCAGAAATTTCTCATTAGGGTTAGAATGTTATTCCAAAATGCTTGTGGCAAAGAGTCTTCTCATCTGCCAGTGCTCACTGGAAGACAGTTATTTCTGTCATAGGGTTGGAAGGGATGTCTGTAGATTATTGAGTCCTGAAACTGCAGGCCACCTCTCACATTGATATATATTTGCCTTACTGTTGTCTTTGGAAAAAAAACAAACAAACCAAACAAAACAAACCCAAACCAATAAAAAAACCCAACAACTTTTCCAAACTTTGGAATAACAGTTTGCACAGCTGTCATTGAGCCAGCATGCTTTTATTTATTTATTTGCCATCATGCTGTGCAAAGAAAACATATTTGTAACATCCTCAAAAAAGTTTACAGGTGGTAAAAAGGACTTAGCTGTCAATGTGAAATACCATCATGATAATCTAATATTTCCAGTGATATTTAAGATGATGGCTTCCTAAACATTTTTACGAAGAGATACTGTAAAAAGTAGTTTAAATATTTTTTTAAGTAGGATTTTTTTTCTCAACACTAGAACGGAAATCATAAACAAAACATTCTTTGTTTTTTTGAAACAAGAATGTTAACTTCAGTCTTGATTAACTGTTCTAACTTCCAGGTTACTGAACCTGTTTGTTCTCAAGTTTTGGGTATCTAATTATTCATACCTAGAGAAATGGTGTCATCAGCAAAGACAGGCATAATTCCACCTAGTTATTCACTAACCTGGAGATTATAGAACATATGGTATATGAGAGGCACACTTTCATCGGTTTCATCATATTCAAGTAAACCAAAATGGAACTTGCACTTCTATTTCTCTTATTCATTAATAACCAGTATGTTAGATGTTCTGAGGACAGCATGTCTGTCCTTCAGATTCTGAAAAGATCTCAATATTTTGCAAAAGAAAAGGGAGAGCTTTTTGAAAACTCAGCATTTTCTGTTGTACAGAAAAACTTGATATATATCTTACCTGTGCTTGCAACCAACTCCTTGTTTAATTTGTAGGGGACAGAGATGGAACTCAGTGGGCTATAATATTTCTTTTAAAAATCTGGAATAGCGCACATACTGCAACTTATGTGATACAGTCACAAGTCCACAGTCTTCCCAAATTTCCATGCAAATATATTGTTATATTGTTAATGACTCTGACAGATTAAATTAATGGATCCATATAATTATCATTTTATGGAGCATAAATTAGAGTGGCATAATTTAAAAGAATTATCCACTTACTATTTCCTTCCTAAGGTTGTTCTTACAGTTGCAAATTAGAATCATAGAATCTTGGGTTGGAAGGAATGACTTTTCTTGGCAAAAACACAGTCTAGACAAGATGGCCCAGCACCATGTCCAGATGAATCTTGAAAGTGTCCTGTATTGAAGAATTCACCATTTCCCTGGGTAGATTATTCCAATGGTTGATTGTGACAAATTAACCTCTTATGTCCAATCAGAATCTTTCCAGGAGTGACCTGTCAAATTTTTTTTAACTTTTTTTTTCTTTTTTTCTTTTTTTTTTTTTTTTTTTTTTTACATTACTTTTACATTTACCCCTAGTCTTTTCTATGTGACTGATTGTAAAAAGAGTGTCTCCATCTTTGTAACTACCCTTTAAATACTGGGACACGATGATTAGGTGTCCCCTACATCTTTTCTACAGGCTGAACAAACCCAAACTTCTCAGTCTTTCCTTATGTTCAGACCTGCAGTCCTTTGATCACGTCTGGGGACCTTCTCTGCACCCTCTTCAGCCTGTCTGCATCTTTTGTGTATAGTGGAGTCCAAAAAATGAACACAGTTTTTCCAGGTGTGGCCTGATAAACACTGAGTGGGACAATGACTTATTTATCTCTGTTAGTGATGCCCTTATTGATGTAACCCATCATCCCATTGGCTTTCTCTGCCCCTGCAGCACACTGTTCATTCATATTGAGCTTATTGTCCACCAGAACCCCCGGGTCTCTTTCCACAGAGCTGCTTCCCAGATAGGTGGATCCCAGACTGTGCTGCAGTCTTGGATTCTGTTTTCCCAGGTGCAAAACCTTTCACTTGTCCCTTTTGAACTTCATAAAGTTCTTGTTAGCTCACTCTTCCAGACTATCCAGGTTTTCCTGCAGGGTGGTTCTCCCTTCTGAACTGTCCACTTCCCAACTCAGTTTGATATCATCAGCAAACTTCATCAGGGTACACTTAATCCCATCATTCAGATCCCTTATGATGATTTTAAACAATATTGAGCCCAGTGTCAATCCTTGGGGGACCTCACTTGTGACAGTTTGCCAGTTTGAAAAGGAGGCATTTGCCACCACCCTCCTGGTGTAGCCTGTCAGCCAATTCCCCACCCACTGTATAGACCACTTGTCTAGACCATAATGCATCCATTTCTCTAGGAAGAGGAATCCAGGTAGACAACATCTGCCACTTGCTCCACATCAGCTGAGCAGGTTACTTTGTCATAGAAGGTGATCAGGTTTGTCAATCACAATTTCCCCTTGGTGAATCTGTGCTGGCTTTTCCCAGTCATGCGCTTCATTTCATTTCTGATAATGCCTAGGAAGATTTGTTCCATAACTTTTCCTGGGTTTGAAGTAAAACTGATGGACCTATAATTTCCTGGATCCTCCTTTGATCCCTTCTTGTAGATAGGGGTGACATTAGCCATCTTTCAGCATTCTGGGACACCTCTTAGTCTCCACAACTTCTTAAAGATGATGGAGAGCGGCCTTGCAATTATGTCAGCCAGCTCTCTTAACACTGCACAGCTGGATCAGCCTGTCACTGTGAGGCCTGCAGACTGCAGAAGAGACTGATGCTGGTAGGAGAAACTAATGGAGGACTGTCTCGCATTGGCAGGATGCCATGTTGCAGCAGGGGAGGACTGTAAGGAGTTTTCCCCCTGAGGAGGAAGGAGTAGCAGAAACAAGACACAACAAACTCACTGAAACCTCCATTCCCTTACCCTCTTCACTGCTGGTGGGGAGAAGATAAAGAACTGAGAGCAAAGCTGAGACCAGGAAGAGGGGAGGGGTGGGGTGAAGGTGTGTTTAAGATCCAGTTGTATTTATCACTGATCTACTCTGATTCAATTGGTAAATTGGTAGTAGTTTTGTTCAAATTAAATTGATTCTGTTACCTCAAGTCGAATCTGTCTTTTGCCCATGACCATAACTGGTGAATGAACCCTCCCTGCCCTTTGACTTTTGTTGCATTTTCTCCTCCCCATCCCACTGGAGGGAGGTGTGAGTGAGTGTCTGTGTGGTGCTTTGTTGCCGGCTTGGTAGGCTTAAACCGTGACAACATGAAAGAGTAGCTATGGATAGTATTCTGCGCTCTTGACAAGTTGTAGCACCCTCCCAGAAACATCTTGGACCTCAGCTCCTGGAAAGCAACATTCCTCTTGTGACCCTGTCAGGCCAGCAGATGGAGGCATCAGTGCCCCTCAACAGAGTCATCCGTGCCCCTCAATGGAGTCATCCACTCACTGTTTCTTTTTGCAGTATCCACTGTGTGCTTCTTTTTGCAGTATCCCCAGTTTCTCCTTGCAGACCTTGTTGGCTGTCTACAGGTGTTAAATCTTCATGTCTGCTTTTGGTTGTGATGCTGGAGGATGGGGACCAAAGCACAGTCCTGCTTTTTGTGGGTCACCAGGATCTAAGGTGCTTCTTTCTCTGTGGTGCCCAGCACACAAGAATGGTTCTGAAATCATTCATTTCCATGTTGGTGTGTCTAACACATGCAGCCTTTTAACTGTTTTCTGTGACTCTGCCACCTGATGCAACAGATCATCAACCTGTACATTTGTTTTGCAGGTACCAATCTTTTCTAGAGGAGTAGGGTCTTTGCATTTGGTACAACCTACCATCTACTGAGGTCTCCTTCTTTACCAGTTCCATCTGGATCAAAGCATCAGACATCTCAGAGTCATTCTCCATAGAAACACTAGATTTAGCTCACTATTATGGCAGAGACCAAGAGCACTTCTCTGCACTGTGAACCTACAAGCAGGATGCATGACCCTTCTCATACATCCTTCTGTACCAACTGCTGTGCAAACTGCTGCGCAAACTGCTGCATCTTCTTGATCCCTGATTTCCCACCCTGTTCACAGTGCTCCTGGTAACTCACACTCCCTAGGGACAGTTAATACTCCTGCGATTGCTCCTGGCAAAGTCCAAACCATGTAAGCAGGTGATGCAGGGCTTGCTGACTCTCCTCAAGTTTCCCTGTCTGGGAACCACAATCTAGTGCTCATCCACAGAACTTTCTGTTGCTCTAGCTGTGTTCTTCCCTAATCCAGATAAAGATCGTAATATAAAGTGGAAAAACATACCACCCAGTGAGGTGGAGGAGATAATTACAATGTCAGATATTTATTGCCACCACCTCATCATGTGTGAATCATTCTGCAGTGAAGAGCTGTGAGTTTGGAATTTTTGCTTTCAATTTCTATGTGACAAGTGTTGTCTTAATAAGGTATTAGCCATGGCATGCAAAATCTGCAGGTAGTTGACAACAAGCAGTAAGAATTTGAGAAATGGTTGAAAAAAGTATTCTATTATTTCTCTGTTCAAGTAAAGCTCTCTGAAAAGCATTTTGAGCATTGAATACACAGCTGGGAAGGAAAAGGGATGTGAGGTGTTGTCAGTAGCAGCATAAAAATCACAAAATACATTGATGCTCAAATATGTATAGGGAGTGCAGGCTCAGCTGTGCCACTAGTACAGAGCCAAATGAAATAATGGCAATCACATGACAAAGTATAAAACAGGTCTGAGGTATAGAATGAAAAAAATTAAGGTCCTGCACACAATTCTATTCATGTTTTAGAATGATGGCAATGTTGTAATAACAGCAGTTGCAGGGATGTTATTTTTTGCTAATTCCTCTGAAGTGCTAATAAGAATGACACAATGGCAACAGTGTTATACCACCAAAATGATTTTCCAAACCTACAATAACAAAACAGAAAAATAAGACAAAGTAAGAGGAGACAGGACTGGGCTCAGTCTCTAGCAGCATGATCTTCAACTATGTCCTCTCTGACTTCATCTATGTTCACAGACTGAATTGAACTCACGTTTTCCTGCTAAAGACTTAGCAGATGGAAAATAATTGTGTGTACATCCACCTCCGAGATTTCAAAGAGCCCATGGAAGATTTATAGGTTTCCAAATGCTGTGTGGTTGATTCCTTATTCCAGGGAAAAGTGTGAGAAGATTCACAAATATGTTTTTAGCTTTGAAGATCAAATTTGGATCAACCTGGGTTTGGTGGAACCTTGAGGCACCCTTCTGAACTATGCTGGATACTTGCATGCTGCTCTGACAAGTGCTTTATAATCCTCCTGCAAGTTTAACATTGATTTCAAATGCACATCATGTTTTCCCAAGCTCCTCTGTAATTGTTTCTACAGAAAACACACAGACTTTCATATTTCTTTAACAATAATCAGAAGTTACTATAACATTTAAAAGGTGGATTATCATCACTTTTACAATCACTATCTTCTCACACTGAACTATGGTTCAGTAGTTGTCAGCAGCTCAGAAGATCATGTCTCTTTCCTAACACGTCTAACTGCTAGAGAATTAATGATATGTACACATTGTACTGAATAGTGAGATACTGTAATTACCATCCAGAAACTGTAGTTCAAGAGGAAAAAAAGGGGTCAGGAAGTAGTAAACCCTCATGATAGAAGGCTGATATATCATTTTTATTGTCATAATTTTCACTAGCTCCTTATTTCAAGTCTAAATTATGTTAATGTGAATCAGACAAGAAGATTGCTATGAAGAATTGTCTCCTGTGGCCTTTTGACATGTGTCCTTTAGCCAGCCCATGGGGAAATTGCTTTCAGTGAGAACTTTTCACTAGGCAACCTGAGTTCTCATAAGTGAACATCATCCAGTCCTCATAAGAGTACGTAGAAACTGAAAACTGGTCATAAGTGGAAAAATCAGGCTGAGTACATGAGCTGCTGAGCCACAATGAATCACAATTTACTGGCTTACTGATTTAGGAAGCTCAGGGCAGGTTGTTTAAATGTTCATCTGCATCAGTCATTGTGGAGGCTGGAAGAAAGCCTGTAGGCTACAAAAAGAAATATCTTTAGTGGGTAAAAGCAAGTTTGGGTGTGGTTGAAATAGTCAGCAATTGTGACATGTATGTAAAAAGAACAATTAACAAAGAACTTCTTTAAAGGAGAAAAAGGGAAAAAAGGCAAAACTTTATTATTATTTGCTCCAGCAAAGAAAGAACAAAAGCAAAGAAGTTATTTCCAAGAAGAATTCACAGCTTCTTAAATATTGAAATGTGGAACAGCTTCTATTCCAGATTCATATAGACTCCATAACAGGATGGTCTTCTATCTACAAAGAACTATTAATCAGCCTCAAGTCCTGCATCCTATGTTAAGAGTATATGTATAGGGGAAGAAATCTAACATTATATAGTTCAGTGTAGATTTTGAGATGAGACTGAAATAGAGAAACTCCTACATTATATGTGGCACTTAGCAAAAAATTCCTCTTTCAGACATTAAAACAGTTGATAAATGTATTTTCATAAATTCTATGATTCATGTCAGAAAGACACTACAGACATAATTTTTTTTAATATTTTTAAATGTGACATCAAAGACAGTAGAAGATTAGAAGAGAGAACAGATACTGATGTTACAGCACTCACAACCATGTGTAAGTTTTAAAATACTGAAGATATTCTGATGTGCAAATTTGACATGCTTGTGATTTATTTCTCTAACACCATAAAAAATAAGTTCCCCAAAGCAATGAACTATCCTGTGCAAGTACAAAGCCAGCAAATACTAGAGAATGCATATGCAAGCTAAAGCAAAAGAAGCAACAACACAAAGCTGGTTAAGCTGTTCTCAAGGCATCATAAACCAATGCTTGGGAAAACAGCACTAATATCAGCTACGAAAATACTTAGGAAATTAAAATCAGGGTTCTTAGAAAAAAAAAATTTAAAAAGCATATTCTAAGCTTGAGGATGGAAAAGTTTCAAATAGCGAGTATGATTATCACTGTGCCTCTAGCTGATCCTGTAGCTAAACAAATATACTTTCATTAGGCAGGTGCCAGCCAATTAGCACCTATATCTGCAACCATGCTACAATTTGCAACCAACAGATCAATGACTAGCTTGCTTTCAGTTTATCTTCAAAGCCAGCTATGAGTACTCCTAACAACACTGATTTATAAAAATATTAGATAATGCTGGATTGAAGTTGATTTAAAAACTGAAAAAAAAACCCAACCCAACATTCTACTAAGAAAATTACAGAAGCCTAGATGCTTGGAGCTTACAACAGCTTGCAGAAAGAGGCACCATGTTCTGCTGGATGCCAGATGTTTGCAGCCTACAGAGATGATCTAGCAGAAGACTCACGTGGTTATGAGAGTGACAGTTACTGTGATCTCTTATTGACAGTCTGAAATGTGATAATATTTCAAGAAGATGGACACTACATAGCAAGCTTAAATTAAAAATAAACTATGCTGACACTAATACTAAGATGTGTATGAATACCTACAGATGGCCAATTAAGTTTCCATATTCTGTGAGTGTTATCCAGAGACCTGTGAGTCTTTTATATGGCAAACACTTTTTATGGGAAAGGTCAAGGATCCAAGAATTAGTATATGAAAGAGCAGATACCAGTTTCAGATGAAAATTATTTACATTATACTGCTTAGGAGAAACTAAGCTCTGTCCGACCCTGACCTGTGGGCTGCCAATTCTTGCATGGCATTGTCCCATCCTGTTCCCCACAGCCCCTACCGAGACATTCTGAGTCTGTGTCTAACCCTGGATCATCTCACTGGGCCCAATCCTGAACTCCACCTGTGGGCCCATGTCCTGGCCCAGACTTGGTACATCCCTGTCCCCAGTGATGTGCACAATGCCCAGGACTGGGGCTTCCTTGATGCCCCTTTGCTGTCCAGCTCATGGCTGAGGTGGTGGAATGGGCCCTGGCTACCAGACCCTGCCCTGATGGACTCCTGAGGAACTCCTGCTACTCCCAGTCCTGAACCTCAGGAAGTCACCAGGTGCAGGTGTGTCTTGACCATGTCTACTGCATATATCTGCATCCTAGAGGGTGACATAAGCTATTATTTTCTCCTGAAGGATTTCCATAAACTCATCTATTGCCATAACAGTCAATTTGTACTCAATATAAAGGGGAGTTGAATGTTACAACTTTATTTCCAAGCCCAAAATACAATGTAGTCTTAACAAAAAAGCTCTGTGTCACACTGGAATAAAGCCAGCTGTCTATACCATTTACTGTCAGAAATATTCTGGACAAAGGGGACTGACAGAGAAAGAGGAATACAAAATTGTTAATTGTGCTCTTACTGTGCAACTATGCTCTCTGGTCCTATCTGGGTTTATTATAAAAGTACAGGTAATCACAAACCAACAGAAACCACGGAGAGACACAGAAAAATTCCCCTATGTACAGTAGATAACACTTAGACATTACCACAGTGATGTAAGGATACAATACCGATCAAGAAATCAGTTTCTAGTTAAGTAGACTTTGATCCAAACTGGTCTGATCACAAGAAGGAATTTCTACAAGATATTGCCTCCTGCTAAAGGGAGAGTGAGGTAAGGGCTCACTATCTGTGATCCATTCCACCACTGCCAATCCACATTGCAACTGCATCAGACAAGTATAGAGGGGGAATATCTTATGGAGGACATTCTGTCCACATGACGGGTGCCACTCTAGGTGGTACCCAAGCATCCATCTTCAGTACTGTATCCACTGGGAGCAAAACTGCTTCACTTGTATCAGGACTGCTCCTGAATATGTACTTCAGGACACTGATTACAGTGGGAGTACAAATTTGTACTGAAAAAAAGCTGTAGTGCACTGAATTACTAATACAGGCACATGCAAACATATTTCATACCTAGGAGACTACGTATGACTAGAGAACAAGTCTGAGAAATGTATCTTTCAGCCATGAATGTGATAATTATATCCTGGTGCTAGGTATGCATATAATGGGGTTTTTTACAATAAATTTCAAAGAAACTGTTTTACCCCTCAAAGCTGATTCAGTAAAACTGTAGACTTTTCCTCTGTAGAATCATGCACATGTTTAAAAAAGTTACCATGAAACATAATGGAAACTTCTGAGTTCTAAGTACTTGCAGTTTCATTTTTAAAATTATAAATGTAATTTAAAATGTTATTTTATTCATATGATTTATAATTTTTAGTGGCATTCACTGATAACATAGAATCATAGAATCATCAAGGTTAGAGAAGACCTTTAAAATCACTGAGTGCAAGTCCACCACTAAGCCATATCCCCAAGCACCACTTCTATATGGCTTTTAAACACATCCAGGGATAGCGAGTCAACCACCTCCCTGGGCAGCATGTTCCGATGCCTGACAAACAGTGAAAAAAAACTTGTCAGTTAAAAAAATTTTCCTAATATCCAATTTAAACCTCCCCTTGTGCAGCTAGAGGCCATTCCCTCTTGTTCTGTCACTGGTTACTTGTGAGAAGAGATCAGCACTTACCTCTCTACAATATCCTTTCAGGTAGTTGTAGAGAGCAATAAGGTCTCCCCTCAGCCTTCTTTTCTTCAGACTAAATAACCCCAGTTCTATCAGTCACTCATCAAACTTGTTCTCCAGGCACTTCACCAGCTTTGTTGCTCTTCTCTGGACCTACTCCAGCACCTCAACATCTTTCTTTTATTTAGGTGCCCAAAACTGAACACACTTTTCGAAATGCAGCCTCACCAATGCTGAGCCCAGAGGGACAATCACCTTCCTGCTTGCCACACTATTTGTAATACAAGCCAGGATGTTGTTTGCCTTCTTGGACATATGGCTACACTGCTGGCTCAAATTCAGCTGCTTGTCAATCAGTATCCTCAAGTGGCTGAGTTCTAGTTGGGCTTCAGCTCACCTAATTTTCTCCCTGCATTGCCTCGTTACATCTTTGTGGTCCTTGTGAGAGGCATGCCCCCTCTTCTAAAGGCCATAAACTCTCCTTTGGTTCTCAAGTTCCAGTTGAAGCTCTTTGCTTAGCCAGGCTAGTCTTCGTCCTCACCAGCTCATCACTCAGCACACTGGGTCAGCCTGCTCCTGTGCATTTAAGACTTCCTTCTTGAAGAATGTCTAACCTTCCTTGTGTCCCTTACCCTTCAGGACTGCCTCCCAAGGGACTTTGTCAATCAATGTCCCGAACAGGTCAAAGTCTACCCTCTGGAAGTCCAAGGTAGCAGTTTTACTGACCCCTCTTTGCTTCCCCAAGAACTAAAAAAACCAGTCATTTCATGATTGCTATGCCCAAGATGGCTTCCTATCATTACTTCCCCTACAAGTCCAGCTCTGGTAACAAGCAGCAGGTCTGGGAGGGCACCTTCCCTCATTGGCTCCCTCACCAGCTATATCAGGAAGTTGTCTTCTACACACTTCAGGAACTTCTGGGACTCTTGTCTCTCTGCTGTATTGCATTTCCAGCAGAAATCTGGGAAGCTGAAGTCTCCTATCAGAACAAGGGGTAGTAATCATGAAACCTCTCTCAACTGCTTATAGAATATTTTATCCACCTCTTCATCCTGGCTGGCCTATAGCAGACTCCCACCATGGTATCAACCTTGGTGGTGTTCCCCGATTCTTACCCATAAACACTCAACCCTATCACTTTCATTCATGTGTAGGCATTTCATGTCTCACTAATATAAAGGGGCCACCCTACCACCCCTTCTTCCTCACTTATCCCTTCTGAAAAGACGGTAGCCACTGATTGCAGCACTACAGTTGCGCAAGTCATCCTACCAGGTTTCCATGGTAGTCATATGCTATATAGTCCATATAGGTATGTCATAGTTTTCTTGATACACAATGGTCTCCAGATGCTCCTGTTTATTGCCAGTGCTGCCTGCACTGCTGTAGATTCACTTCAGCTGTGCTAATGATCCTCCCACCATTTTCTGGGGAGAAGCCCTAATTCCTGCCTGACTGTTCTCAGCTGCTTCCATGGTTACTAACCTATCAATGAGCCCTGTGTTTTTGCTGCTGCTTGGATCACCATCCCCCACCCCTGCTGATATGGCAGACTGAAAGACCTTACCAGTACGCTGTCCCAGAAGCACCAGTATGCCATTGGCAGGCTCCTCTCTAGCAAGCACAGCTTCATCCCCACCCCCCTTCCAATCTCGTTTAAAGCTCTTTCAATAAGCCCTGCTAATTCTTGATCCAGGATACTTCTTCTTCTTTGTGACAAATTTGACCCATCTGTCATCATCAAGCCTGGTGTCTTATAGACAAATCTGTGGTCAAAGAACCCAAAGTCCTGCTGGTAATACCAGGCTTAAAGCCAGGAATTCATCTGGTGGCTCTTCCTCTCTAAACCCTCATTGATCCCAGCAAATGGTAGCTAGAGGAGAACACTACTTGTGCTCCTCATCCCTTAACCAGCTGTCCCAAAGCCCTGAAGTTTCTCTTCATTGCTCATGGACATCTTGATTTAAGTTCATCACTGCCTATTTGAAAAATTTTTAACAGACTGTAGTCCAAGGACTGAACTAGGGTAGGAAGTTTTCTCTTTATGTCCTTAATCCTGGCCCCAGGGAGGCATGAGATTTACCTAAGAAGGGAGTTTGGTCTGCAGATAGGGCCTTCCGCTCCCTTTAAAAGCAAGTCCCCTATGACAAGGCCTTGTCATTATTTCTTTACTGAACTTGTTTTGATACAAAGTGTGGTTTGACTTAGCCTTGGTGACACCTCTAAGCAAGGTGAACCTTCATCCTCGTTGTCATTTGATTCTCCCTGCAGAGCAGCGTATCTATTTTTCAAGGGCACCTGGAGAGCTGCAGGGCCTTCTGGGGTGACATGCCTGCCACATCTGGCAGGAACATATTGCCATTGCTCCTTATCCTCTAAGTCACCACCTTCAGCAAGATAAAGAGAGGATAGGGAGCCCTCTGTGTCCTGAGCTCTCTTTGACTGTTGGGCCTGTTTCAAGGAACGTAGAGTCTGCCTCCACCGATCTATATTCCTCTCATACTCCCTTATACTCCTTTCCACTTCCTCCTTCATCTCAGCGAACCAGGCTGAGCAGATCACTTATCTGGTCAAATCACACACAGGCCTGTGTGATGACACAGAACATCTGGAAATATTCTGTAGGATAGAGCAGTACAGATGGGCTCTTAGAATCATAGTTTTGGCTGGAAGAGACCTTCAAGATTATCAAGTCCAATCTTATTCCTAGCTCTATCAAAACCACCAAGCCATGTCCCTAATCACAACAACTACCCAGCTTTTAAACACCTCCAAAGACAGTGATTCCACCACCTCCCTGGCAGGCTATTCCAATGCCTGACAACTCTTTCAGTAAAGAAATTGTTCCTAATATTCAGCCTGAACCTCCCCTGGTTCAACTACATGCCATTTCCTCTTGTTCTATTGCTTGTCACTAGGGAGAACAGACCAACTCCCACCTCGTTACAACTTCCCTTCAGGTAGTTGTACAGAGCAATAGGGTCTCCCCTCAGTCTTCTTTTCTCAAAGCTAAACAGCCCCAGATCCTTCAGCCTTTCTTCATAAAAGACATGCTCCAAATCCTTTACTATCTTAGCCCACCTCTGTACCCTTTCCAGCACCTCAACATCCTTCCTGTAGAGAGGGGCCCAAAACTGGACACAGCATTCGAGGTATCACCTCACCAAAGCCAAGTACAGATGAATAATCACCTCCCTGCTCCTGCTGACTACACTATTCCTGATACAGGCCAAGATGCTGTTGGCCTTCTTGGTCACCTGGGCAAGGTTTTCTCTCACTTCTTCCTTTAAGTGTGTGGCCTAAGATTCCTCTTGCCTGCTTCTCAAAGTACTTAACAGAGGTAGTGAATAATGTTTAATTTTAATCTTAAGAATATGATAGAATACATTAATTACTTAAATATTCCCTTGGGGTGAACCACACACTTGCAGTAAAATAAATTCTAAATTAATATTTTTCTTTCTATAGCTTTCAATTTTTTAATGGTGCAGGTCAGATAGAAATTAACTATGTCCTTTAATTTTAATGTCAAGTGGTAATTCAGTTAACAACACACACAATATGAACTGATCCTTTTTGAACTTTTATAATTTTTAGAATCAGTTCCTATTTACTGCATAGTTCAATTGATTACGTTGTTACCCTGAAAACTTCCTCCTTGCTTGAATAATGAAATTTGGCCCAGGGCTCTCAGTTATCCTGAAATATGGATACAGCACTGCATTTCTAATGTGTAAACTCCTATTGCCATAGTGTGTGTGTGTGCGTGACTGTAGCCATTAGCATGCTAAAGTTCCCCTGATTCCACCACCAGATTTGTTCCTGGGCAGTTCACAACTTCAGATCTAAGCATGCAGCTTCCAATTAGCTTATACCAGATCTGGTTTCTGACTAAATCTCTAAGTACTCAAGTTCTTTATTGTATCTAACCCAATGAAGCAATTATGATCCTTATTCTTATTGCCTGATGTTCCAGATTGTATAAACAAAACCAATAAAAGCACTGTAATTTTAGGAATTGTCTCCACTACTGCAAAGAGAAAAAGTAGGCAATGGGTAAATAGCGCCTTTTATCTCTGTTCAGATAGACAGAGACAAGTTTCTATGACAAATTCACTCCAGAGTTAAAATACTGTGTCTTAATGTTGTGCTTTTGTTGGAAAAAGAAAACAAATTTGTATAATACATTTCAGTGACAATAATAATAAATAATGAACCCCATTATAAATGTGTATGGACCACATGGCTCACAGTTCATAAACAAGTTTCAGTAAAGTCTGGTGCATGCAGGCAACTCATGGAGGGCTGTAAAAGTGATGTAGCCTTGGTTTGGCTTAAGGCCATATCTATGCAGAGATGACCCATGGGGAGCTGGGTAGATAGCTCAGTCCTGAGTTGTCCATAAACTATTCACCAAACAAGGCAATGCTGCAGCATGCAAAGAAACCTGAGCTGAGCCTTGAAACCCCTCAACAAATAATATGCCCTAAGTCTCAGGCAGCTGAATAGTGATTTGGATTGAGAAAGTAAGAAAAGAGAAATGGAGGATTTCAGTGTCAATTTCATCCAACAACTTGTGTATCCAGATGGTATAATCAAATCAGGCATAGTCTTGCCCACAGTCATGTAAATGGGATAAAAACCCTAAGGTTCAGTTCAGGTGAGGAATTGGGAGTCACTGCTCCAACACAACATCTTACCTGTATGGAGACCCTTCCCCCTTGGTCAGGAGACTGACCAAGGTCATTTTTCCAGGATTGAGAGCCCTTAACTAGAGGAGTAAGTGAATATTTAGCATGCTGTAAGTTTCTAACCATGGGTGATTAACTAACACATGTATAATATTTAGTGTATTTTTTAGGTTGCTATAGTTTATTCTTGTTTTTAAGTTGTAATAGTGCATTCTTCCGTTGTATCCATGAAAACCTGCATTAGTGGCATACTACATCTATGAGTGAAGTTCAAACAAATGGTTTGCTTGAGCCTTGCAGGTAAAACTGTAAGTGAAGTTCAAACAGATCATTTGCTTGAATCTTGCAGTCTAGTACCTTTTTGCTGCATAATATATGTCAGAATAATTTCCTAGTATTTTAGAAAGCAGTCTCTGAAATGTAATATTATGTATATTTTCAATACAAGGAGCTGGCAATGGCACAGCTCTAAGGTAGTTGCCCTGTGTAAGACACTTTTTAAAATCTAAGTACATATTTCTAAACGTAAGTACATATTTCTAAATATAACATGCATTTTGAAAATATGGCCCACCATATTTAGCTAACAATTTTAATTTTTTCTCTTTTTAAAGTAGTTTTTAAGGAGTTTGTTACCTTCAAAACATCCAAACTTAACTGTAAAACTCAGAAATGTGTAGATTTTCTAGTCATTTTATTATCTGAGAATTGTAAAAAACACAGTATATACATTTTAAAGTTTTCTGCTAGTAAACTAGAATAATAATTAGTATCATTATTCTAGGATATTTATCCTAATGTTCTATCATTAATAAGATAAATCGGCAAAGGTTGAGTCTTTTTCTTGAAGATGCATTTACTTAAACTGGTAGTTAGTTAGGTTGATAATAATGTCAGGAAGAAACAAAACATTCATGAAGGAGCTGAGTAACACTTGGGGGGAAAAAAACACACACACACACACAAAAAAAAACCCCACAAAAAACTCACAAACAAACAAACCACAAGCAAAACAAAAACAAGAAACAGAAGATGGCAGAGTAGATGAACTGTGAGCAAGTGAATTGTGAAAAGAATAGAACATTCCTGTAGCCTTGAAGTGAAACCCTAAACAGCATGTTGACATCTGAAAAACACTCTAGGCAAAGTGAAAGTTTCTAAAATTGGAAGACTAAGCCAAGAAACCTCACTTTAGCTAAACTGTTTGTCTAAATCATTTAATATTTCCAGGAAAAATCTTTTGACTCATCTGAAAGTTTACAGCCTTGCATGCTAACATTAAAAGCAGTACTTGCTACTGAAGCTCAGGAAAAGATGGAGACAGTGAGGAAAAAAGGCAATTGAACTGAGAGAAGAATACACTAATCTGGGTTGTAATATTACCGGTTGGAGTAGTTTAAATTATTCAGTTAGGTAATGTGAGAGAAAGTTTCCAGGTCTTTGTCAGAGTCCAATACTCTCTGACCTCTGTCTTTTAAATATTGTGTGCATATGTGGCATATGCAGTGTTTAACATCAATTTTGCTTATCTGAAGATAGCTGATGTTACACAGGATTTCTGATAAAAAGACTGGATAGGGCCTGTTTACAAAGGCCTGTAGTGAAGGGACGAGGGGTAATGGGTTTAAGTTAGAAAAGAGTGGATTTAGATTGGATGTAAGGAAGAAGTTCTTTACCATGAGGGTGGTAGAACATTGGAACAGGTTTCCCAGGGAGGTGGTTGAAACCCCATCCCTGGAGACATTCAAGGTGAGACTTGATGAGGCTTTGAGCAACCTGCTCTAGTTGAAGATGGCCCTGGTCTCAGCAGGGGGGGTTGGACTATATGACCCCTAGAGGTCCCTTCCAACCCAGACAGTTCTATGATTCTATGATTTATCAGAGACATACAAAATACACTGAAAAAAACAATGAAAATGTAAGATACACTTAAACAAAATATATCAGTGGCAATACACAGCTCAATCAGAAAAAACAATATGATCCCTGTTAACAGTCTTTATAATGTACTCATTATTACAACACTGGGTATCCCCTCTTACGAAGAAAAACACTGGTAATACTATCTCAAACACCTTGCTGTCTTCAGAATTCTTTTGTTAGTTTTTCAAGTTTTATATTCTACACTGCATTGAGCCACACACAGTCTCCCCACAGTGCTCATCAGCTAACTCAGGCCTATAGTCACACTTAATAAACACAAGAAGAAACATTTACCCCATCAGTTGATCTACTCAAGTGACATAGCTTTTCATTTAAAACAAATGCCACCTGCTGATGCTCTCTGTGTTGAGATAAAGTTAGCTTTCATTAAAACAGTTGTGGACAGTCACACTCTACGTATTCCCTGACCTTCATGGGCACATCACCCTGGCTAACCTCCACTGAACCTTCTCAAACTGTAAAGTTTTATTGTTGAGTCACAGTGTTCTCAGTCTGAAAGATCTAATATGTCACAGATTACAACAAATTTCCTGAGCATCATGTTAGAAGATGCCATAAACACTCAGTGTAAAGATTAGGTACTGCACAGAAAAAACACAAGCAAAAATGAACAACAGATGTCTGACACCTTTAGCTAAAAGTAAGACAACTGAAGATATTCATTAAATCAAAATGTTATTGAATCAATGTGTTAAAGATCTTTAAGGGTAATATTATTAGAAGTTGTACAAAAATAATTCCCTGAAATCCCCAACTTAAGTAAAAGAGCACATCTACCAACATGAGCATATATTTAAATGCACTGGTATACCCATAGAAATTGTATAGATAAGCCATATAGAAGAAGAAACTTGAAAAGAAAGGTAAGCCTACCGGCATAATGCAGTAGGCCCCCCAAAATCCAGTGTGTTTTGTTTGCCTGATGTGTTTTCCACTGTGTCATCTTGCATGTGAATTTTTTAAACTGTGCTGGTTTGGGTTGGCGTAAAGTTAATTTTACTCACAGTAAATAGTATGAGGCTGTGTTTTTGATTTGTGCTGGAAACAGTGTTGATAACATAGGGATGCTTTAGTTGTTGCTGAGCAGTGGTTACACAGAGTCAAGGCTTTTTCTGCTCGTCACTCCACCCCACCAGTGAGTAGGCTGAGTGTGCACAGCAATTTGTGAGGAGACACAGCCAAGCCAGCTGACCTCAACTGATCAAACGGATATTCCATAACATTTGATGTCATGGTCAGCAATAAAATTAGGGGGAAGGTTGGCCCCAGGTGCTGCTGCTTGGGGACTGACTGGGAATCATTTGGTTGATGGTGAACAATTGTTTTCATTTGCATCACTTGTCTTTCTTGGGTTTTATTTCCCTCTCTTTGATATTTTCCTTTTTATTGCAAATTATTATGATTTTTTTTTTTTAATTTCAACTATTAAAGTCTTCTTACCTCAAACAACTGGTTTTCTCACTTTTACCCTTTCTTCCCTTCATCCTGCTGAGGCTGGGAGTGAGCAATAATCTGTGCCGCACTAAGCTGCTGGCTGGGTGTATTTGGTCTAACTGAGATGGAGGTAATTTTCCCCACAGCAGCCCTCCCAGTGCTGTGCTTTGCTTTGAGAGCTGTCCAGGTGTTGATAGCACACCTGTGTTGTGGCTACTGCTAATCAAGACTTGAACAGCACCAAGGCTGGTTTTTTGAACATTCCACCCCAATGGAATGGGATGAACAAGATCTTGGGAGAGGACATAACTGGGGCAGATGACCCAAACTGACCAAAGGGACATTCCACACCATATATCATCTCAACAAGAAAAGCTAGGAAAGGGGAGGAGGGGTGGGGGGAAGGGGAACATCTGCTTGTCCTCCAGAGCAACTACTATGTGTTTGGAGCCTGACTTCACAGTAAAGGGGCCAGACATCACCTGCTAATAGGAAGTAAAGAATAAATCTTTGGGTTTTTTTACTTCTGCGTGTACAGCCTTGCTTCACTTTTCATTAAATTGACTTTGTCTTAACTTCCAAATTTCATTTTATTTTCATCTCCCTGGTCCAGCTGATGGGGGCGGATCAGTGATAGAATGGTTTGGTGGGCACCTAGCATCCAGCCAAAGTCAAACCACCACACTGGTGTTTAACGACAACATAAACAAAGGTATGTTAAAATTATTTCTAAATAGGATGCATAAAAATCCTAGAGAGATAGGAGATTAACCAGTGGAGACTTTTTCAGTCCTGATTACAGTCCAACTGTCCTGGGTTCAGCTAGGATAGGGTTAATTTTTACAAGAATCTGGGACCACAGGCAGGATAGACAACCAAACCAACCAATGGGAGATTTGATACTGTACTCATGTCATGCCCACTATATAAAGGGAGGGTTGGCTGGGGGATGGGTGAATAGGTTTTGAGTACAGAGGTTGGTTTGCAGGGCTAGGTGTTCTGGGTAGCAAATAAGCAACTGCATTGTACATAGTTGCCAGCTAGTCTTAAACCATGATGCCATCTGAGAATCTTAGATGTCTGGCAACCAAGAGTAGAGGTTTAACAACCTGAATGTAGCATCACTGGGACAATATAACACTTCAGAGCTCCTGAATCATGAGCTGCAAGTGACTTCATGCACCTAAGTTAAAATTAAGTTGTTTGAATAGCACTAGATTTCTTAAGAAACCTCTTCGAGAGAGCCTGACATGTTGGTCTTGGGCATAATCCTTGTAAGTATAATCTTGAGAAATCTCCAGAACAAACCAGAAAGGGATGTACTCAGAGCTTTTACTTGTCTAGAAAGATGGTATTACGTAGGACTACTCTTTGATTTTATTTATTATGTATTCTTTTGGGGGTAGTTGTTGCTATAGAGTGTTGTTATTTTACATTGATTCTTGACCTTTGTTGCAATCAGAATGAACCTTGTTCCTGTACTTCCACCTATCTAGTAGGTTGAAGTCAGTTTTCTGTTCAACTGCCTCCCTCTACTCCCAGTATTTGGTCATTCCTGGTTACAGATGGGCTTAACATGAACAGCAAGAATGAAAGTACTCAAATCTAGCATGTTACTTAGCCTTCATGGTTAGGCACACACTACTGTAATGAGTGCTGGAACTGAGGAAAAGCTCAGAATTGAAGCATTTTATTTCTTGAGCAAGCAATTGAATAATGATTTCATTACGATTAAGCTTTTATTAATTTTCATTGTCAGTTTTAATCATCTTAGTGAAGTTAATCAAAATATGCCTGTCACTGATTCTCCTAATTTTTACTAGAGGGGAAGGAGGTACATCTTCATGAACAAGAGAACTGAGTTAAGCTTATGAGATAGGTCTTTGATTCAATAATATTCATGTGCTCAAAATTAAGAGAACTGGAAACACTGCATTTTTAAATATTTTAGTGTATATTTTTAAGCTCTGATATAGCTGTGGTGAAGACTACATTCACCTCCTCTCTCTCCATGTGCAACTCCAACAACAGTAAATGCTAAGCCAATTTATGATAAACATTCACTTCACTACTAAGCACTAGTAAAATGATTTAGAAGAATGTGTGGGAAGGGTGAGATGTAGGATGAAGACTATAAACCTGAAAATATATGTGACTAATTTTAGGAAAAAATTAATACAACAGTGAAGCTAAAATAAATTTTAAAAAAAAGTGCTATGGTGGAAACAGCAAGCCAGCTTTAAGTACAGCATAGAAACTCTGCTGGGTGCTGCCATACGGGATGATTATAACGAATTGCAAAGAGTGAATGGAGAAAAGATCCTGACTAGAGCCATTTCTATCCTGAGGATAGCCTTATTTTGATTTGTGTATTTATGCATGCTCATCCTTTTTTTTATTACAGATATTTTACAGTGCATTGACTGCACCATACTGAGAGTTTCAAGCAGACAAATTATGAGTTTGGATATGAGTGGTTTGGTGTCATTTTTTCATGTATTTGTTGAGTAGAAGTAACAAAAGGTATATTACTATATCTTGCCTAAATGCAAGCTAATTCTCAATTATATTATGAAAGGTTCTCATTTTTTCATAGTTCTTAGATTGTGTATGCAGTCCTATTCTACAGATTGCCATCTAGCCTTTTTTTTTTTCTCCTCAGAAATGCTTATCAATATATAATACAATTAATTTGAAAAATAATGGTCCATTTTGAGGCATTCCAGTTAAACTTCTCTATATTTATTTTTCCCTCAAAATATTTTTAAAGCTTGGCATATTGTTAATATTGGACTAACATGATCATATTTACCTAGTTTTCTGTTTCGTACGTGCAATGTATTTTCACATCACATCATGCATACTCTAATAGAATGCTGTCTGTGAAACAGTTTGCTTCATTTCTGTGATTCAAGTTATTTGTGAAAGGTGGGGCATAGTTTATTATCTACGTCATCTGAAATAACACTTTTCTCATTAAGCTCTCTTTCCATGTATTTAGTTCCACTAGTGTCCAGCTGTAACTCTTATCCTGAAAACCTTGAACTTGTTTTGGTTATCATTCTCCTCTAGTCAATCCTTTCTGATACTTTTATAGGTTTATAAGCCATATAACTGTATTTTATAAGAGCTTTCAGATTGAATTTTTTCAGGTTTTTCTTTACTTTTCTTGACTTCTGAAAACATGGCTGCAAATGTTTGTCATGGCTGGGTTTGTGTGGTTTGGGGGTTGTGTTTGTTTTTGTGGTTTGTGGGTTCTTTTTGCTTAGTTTTGGGGTTTTTTTGTTTGTTTATTTGGTTTGGTTTTGGTTTTGATTGGTTGGATTTTTTTTCCAAGTACTTTTTTAACTTGTTCTTTTCTCTCTGAGTTTATTTATACCATCAGATCAGAGACCCTTCCTGGACTGACTTCAGTCTGCAAGATAGGTGTGTAGAAGGGGTATATTCTGAGTACAGCAACAATCAAAAATCAAAGTAAAATAACAACCCTATACAATAACAATTACCCCCAAAAGTATACTTAAGAAATAAAGTAAAAGAGTAGTCCTATTTAATATTGTCCATCTAGAGAAAAAAACTGAGCACATTCCCTCATCGTTTGTTCTGGAAATTTCTCAACCTGCAAGACAGGTCAGGAAAAGCTTTAACAGAACAGCCTGATGACCCTCAATCCTGAGGCCTTGTGAATTCAGTGCAAGACTTTTGGCAGTACTCTTAGCCAATTACATGGTTGCAAAGAACAGAAATCTCAAGTCTCAAAAATTTCAGAGAAATAACCATTTAGGCAGAGGAGAGAAAGAGCTCCTGTAATTGTCACAGTGGTAATGAAAGTTTTCCAGGAAAACTTGCGCTTTCTTAGTCACTCAAGTCAATCAACAACAGTCAAATCTGCAAGAACCCAATTGTAATTTTCTAGTTCTTATCAATTTACTAGTTTCTTTGTTCTTGTCCTTCTGTCTGCCTACTATATTTTTATTTTTCCCTTTATCCCTGCCAGGAACTGAATGAAGTTGATGCCTTTTAACTGTGGGGGGAAAAAATTACAGTCACTGAATCTTTTATGCTGAGAAGGGAAAGTCATTTGAAGGATTGTGACAATTTCTCATTTCTTCTAAAGCTACAACTGTAATCTCTTCAGTTGATGGTGTAAAATAAATATACACTGTTCAGCCTTTATGTGGTATATTTTATTCCTTAGTTCATTTTTTATTTATGGCTTTTATCCTTTCAGAATAGTGCACACATTTATACAGTACATGGCACTTCTCAAGCTGCACTTTAGAATTTACTTAATTTCTTAACAAACATGAAGGAAATTAAAGAATTAAATATGTACCAAATCTAAAGAAGGGCCTAGGTGTTGTTTTGCTTGTTTCTTTTAAATATTTTAATCTTTTCAAGAATAATCACAGTTCATTTTACTTTGACTGAAGTAAGTTAGATTGGCTTTCCATGTTGGTCTTCTTCACAGAACAGAAACACTTTACGTGAAATTGAAATGGCATCACTTTTTTAGAACAGTAAAAATACTTTAAAATTAAATTATTGTAAAGGGAGGAATAGTATGACTGTAAATGAAATTAGACATCTATAAGTATAGGGACAATACTAATTACTAAATTAGGTAGAAGACAAGATAGGGCTTGCTCTAGCTATCTAAGAACATTACCAAATATTACATAAATACTGACTTTTACCAATTGCATTTACCATTATTGAATTAAAAAAAAAAAAGTAAAAAAAACTAGAACATCTTCTAAATAAATACCTCATTCCCTACTAGCTTTTAAGTATAGTTCTATAATTCACCAGAAGAATACCATCTTGTTTACACTTGCGCTTCATTTGCTGCCTTTACTTATTCCTTAATCATGTTCAGATTTACAAATATTAAACATTATATACAATAATACAGCAATTCCTATTTATGCTACTGTATTAGCACTACAGAAGGAAGTTTTACCTTACTTGTGTTCCACTTACCTTTACATCCTTTGGCCATAAAATATTTTTAGAATTATGAATGTTGCAGTGCACAAGAAACAGCTTTAGCTTTTGATACCTTCACTATAATATTTGCATATTACTCTATGATGGTAATCTATTTTCATTTGATTCAGCTGCAGAGTTTACTTACACACTTGAGAATAAACAATTTGCATCATCTTTGTATCACTTCATGTTTTTTATATTACATATTCCTATGGACTGTGAGAATTATTAATTAAAGTATATTTCAGCTATTTGTAGACATGATATTTAGGGGCATGGTTTAGTGCTGGACTTGGCAGGACTAGGTTTACTGTGGGACTCAGTGATTTTAAGGGTCTTTCCCAACCTAAATGATTCTGTGATTCTATTCTATGCAAAATAAAGTAGTTCATATATAGATACACCACATGGCAAATATGGATTTCACATTATTATTAAAGGTCAGTATGACTGTTGAACAGATGAGTGGAATTCATATTATAAATTGAAATATCATGGATCTCTTAACATTCATCAAAAGAAATCATACTTGAAATGGATCTGTGCGCATAAACACTAAAGTTGGGGTTTCTTTTGGAAAAGGGAAAGAGAACAATTGCTGTTGTTCAAATGTCCAAGGCTACAATTCAATGACATATACTATAGGGCTTGTCTCATTATAATGATACAAAAAGGTTCTAATCCAGTATATACAGTTAAGAGATACATTTCAGAAGTTTTGTGTTACTGAACTCATGGAGTAGCTGGAACTGTCTTGTCACTACTTATCTAGTCCAGTCTGTTTAAAGTGTCCTGTCATTCTCACCACAATGCTTCAGGAATACTGTCTTATGCTTTATCATCTTTTCATTACTCATTTGAGCGAGGTGTATTTTTAAGAAAAATCTACAGTTGACTTCAGATCATAAGTTCTTTTTGAAATTGATAGTTGAGTAGAATGTGGATGAATGAACATTTGAAAAATATTCTTATTCAAAATCACACCTTTTGGCATCACCTTTTCTCTTTTAAAAAATATTCCTAATGAACTTTTAAAAATAAACAAAAATTAATTATTTTAATTAAAGAATCTCCTTTAGGGATAATGAATAGTGTCCCATAACCACCCCTTCTTAAAGTGTGAAACACTGAAGTTAGGACTGAGTTCAACATTAAACCATAGAAATACGTGAAGTTATGTGAGATGACTTAGCAAACACTATCTAGTTTCCAGTTCCAGAACAGCCTGAATTTCCCCATGGGTCTTGTGTCCTATGTGTCTGCTTGATGTTGATGCATCAGACACTCTAGAGAATCTAAAATGTCACCATACACTTATGTTTAGGCAACAGAGGTTCCCCCATTAACACAACTGATAGATCCTAGACAGCCATTCAGTTGACTAACCAGTTGGTGTCATCTATGCAGTGAACTGAGTCACTTTTTAGGCTCCACTGACTGAACAGACTAGGAGTGGAATTCAACTAACTCCATGTATACGGGAACTTGGTGCCAAAAGAAATGCCCTATATTCAAAATGTTTATGCAGGCTGGCAGTTATGTCACAGGATGTACAGTAGATCTGAACTTTATAGAGTAGAATCTAGAAGCTAGAAAGGACCTACTTCCTCAACCAAAAGGATTATAGCTGTCTCCATTTAAGCAAAGAAATGTAGTCCTAGATTCTCAATGATTGTAATGGGAACTTAAACACCTGTCACACGTGTAGGCATTTATAAGTAGGTATCTTAATCTACAGTGGAATCCCATGTTGAACATGTAAAGCGTAATTTAGCTGCCCATATCCAGACAACTGAGTGCCACTTGAATTGTCCTATTGTACACTGGTTGAGCTCCAACTGTCATTCAGACATAACTTTAGTGCATTACCTACGCATCCTGCATCATACCTGTCAACCCCGTTATGGTAAATAAATGAAGCCTCAATAAGGTATGTCTATACAAGCACACACATACACCCCCACACATCCTTAAAGTCAGGTGCTATGGGAGGGTATAAAAGATGAGCTTAACTAAAACAAGCTGGGAAGTATTATTGCAGATCTTACTTTGGTTTTGACTGATGCAAAGCTATAGCCTAGGATAGCTAAAACCAAGTCAAGTTAATGTTCTTGGATGGCCCATGCATCAGAGTTAAGGTAGACCTCAAGGAGGAACAACTTTGTCAGCTGTCCACAGCTATTCTGAGCTATGTCCCACTCATCAACAAAACTGCTCATAAAATGTATGAATGTCTTAATTTCAGTATTCAGGCTCTGAAGAGGTATTGGATTGATGGGCCGAGGTCAGCTGTATGAGGTTTAACAAGGCCAAGGGCCAAATCCTACATTTCGGTCACAACAACCCCAGGCAAATCTACAGGCTTGGGGAAAAGTGGCTGGAATGTTGTCTGGCAAAAAAGGTCGGTGGGTGCTGGTGGACAGACAGCTGAACATGAGCCAGCAGTGTGCCCAGGTGGCCAAGAAGGCCAACAGCATCTTGGCTTGTATAAAAAATAGTGTGGCTATCAGGAGTAAGGAAGTGATCATCCCCCCCGCACTCAGCACTGGTGAGGCCGCACTTTGAGTACTGTATCCAGTTTTATGCACCACAGTATAGGAAAGACAGTGAGGTGCTGGAGTGGGTCCAGACAAGGGCAACGAAGCAGGTGAGGGGTCTGAAAAGCATGCCTTATGAGGAGAGGCTGAGGGAACTGGGGTTGTTTACTCTAGAGAAGAGGAGACTGAGAAGAGACCTTATTGCTCTCTACAACTACCTAAAAGGAGGTTGTAGCAAGGCTGGTGTTGGTCTCCTCTTCCAAATTACTAATGATAAAATGAGAGGAAATGGCCCCAAGTTGCATTAGGGGAAGTTTAGATTGGATATTAGGAAGAAATTCTTCACTGAGTGGTTAGGCACTGGAACAGGCTGCCCAGGGAGGTAGTGGAGT
>JANIJG010000402.1:10268-21440 GCA_024611175.1 Megaceryle torquata | reverse complement strand
TACTCACACATGAACAAGGTTGTTATTTTCTGATTAAGCCAACGAAAAAAAAAAAAAAATATATATATTATTATTAAATGGGAAGGTTAAGACATTGAATAAAATAAGTGCAAATATATAGGGACTACTTCTACAAAGACATGTAGGAATGAAAAGGCTTTAGAAAATGTTTCTATTCGTGCTATGACAAGGAAGTGTGCTTAGTGGGATTAAAAATCTGAACATCTCAGAAAGAAACAATTGATGGACTCAAAATCCCGGTTTTGGCAAAATTAACATACTATATATATGGAACTAAGACTTAAATGTTAGCCCAATTAACATGCTGCCAGTCTAAATTACCTAATGAACACAGAAAAGATTTTGTAGTAATACAGCTAAAACTTATACAGCCTTCCTCACTTACACTTCTGAATATCTCCTATTTACTCTAGCGCTGAAATCATCCTTTTGCACTCCCTCTGGTCCCAATAGATGACAGCATCAGTCACCCTCAGGGTCACTGGTTTTGGAGGTGTGAATGAAACTTACCAGTACCATGAACCATGTACTTGGAGGAGTGAGGTGCTTGTGTTAGGTGCAGCCCCCTTGGCATGAGTCCTCTCTCTCTTGTAGTGTATTGGGGGAATATTTCTGCACTTCATAAACTGACAATGTGTTCTTGGGGGGTACATCTAGACTTCTGAGTATTTAACAAAGATTATAATGATTATTGTTTTGCTTTCAATATGTCCGTGATATAAATCCCCCTAATGGCTTAGAAGAAAATTTTCCCTTTGCAAATTAATGCATAAATTCAGTTTGCAGCTATTACTACTAAAGTCAGTGACCAGATACTAGACTAGATGGATCACTTTCTCAATTTGGTATGAAAATTTTTATATTCTGGAGGTTTTTCTTCAGAGGCAAACTGATAATTCACATTCTAATTTTTGTGGTTTGAGGAGATAAGATTTTAAATACATTTCCTATATCTCTTTTCAGGTTTGTGGTTTATTTAAAAGGAGAAAAATTTAAACATAAATGTGGTATTCATGTTATGAACACAAGAAATAACAAAATGCCTGCATATAAAACAAATTTTGTCACAATAGCACAAATTCTTATCACATATTAATTAATAAATTTTCTTTATGTTGCACATTTCAGCAAGCACTTTATATCTGCATATCTATTCTATAATATTAGGCAGCAAGATTAGAGAAGTAATTGGAACCAAATACGCTGTCGATTAACTTGAACATCTTTGCTCTAATATCAATGCTGACTTCAGCAAGTACTTGGGGTTCAGGTTAATTTTTTCCCTTGACATCCTTTGTCTTTTTCTTTGCTGTTTTGTCCTGTCCAAAATGCATTAATCATTCTCCTAGAGGAAGAAACAAATCTCAGAAAAACAGTTCCCCCTACCCCAGCCTCACCCCCTTAATTTGTATGCATATAAACAAGAGCTGCAAAAACATCTACACACTCTAAATATATGACATGGAAGTTTATTGGTCAGAGCTGAACTAGTTCACTAGACAAAGTTACAAATGTATTTCTATAGTTGAGCAACTCCTTTTCCCACTGTCACAACAGACTGGTAAGGCTTAAAAATTGTTTGGCAACAGACAAGTTACTATGGACAACAATTATTATTTCTTCATTTATTTGCCAGGTACTCAAGTATTGCTCAATAATATAATCGAATATATATTGCTCCCTCCCCTGCCCAATGTCTGTCAAACTGTTGCCCCTGGACAGCCAATTGCTCTCCCCAAGCTAACATCTGCTTCCACCAGGGAGGAAAGCTGGGAGGGAGATGGAGCAGAAGACAGGTGTGTTCCTCTTACAGGCCTTGAATGCTCTAAACAGAAAAAATTGAGGGTGATTCTTCAAATCAAAGGTCATATAAGAATCCCAGTCTAAAGCTTTTCTGCAGAAAGAATCTTTTCTGAAGACATCTGTTGCAACTCAGTATCTATACATCTATACATGTAAATATCAGGAAATGAGACATATGTAAAATGAGATTATTTAGAAGACTGAAAAAGGTCAGTCTCATAACTGATATTAATATCACACTGCTAATTGTTATTCTTGTATGTTATCAGTCATTATGACTGCATTTTCAAAAAGAAAACAGTCCCTAAGGATTATATCTTTATCACTCAGTGTGCAGTAGCATGACTACTGTTATTGGCCAGTCTTAGCCACCAACGCTGAGAGAACAGCATGGAGAGATTCTCTTTGAGGTGGGTTCAGACTGAGTTCTTGAGGTTGGGGTGGTTTAGTAACTGACCATCTGTCATAATCCAATACTTTCTGAACAGGTTATCTGAGATATTCCATGTATGGAAAGTGTAATGTTTAATATCAAATGTACTTATTTGAAAATTATTGATATGACACAGGATTTCTGATTTAACAAACAAAATTTGCTGAAAACACAAAGAAAATGCCAAGTAACACTTGGCAAAATGCAGCAATTGTAATACAGAGTTCAATCACAATATCAGTGTGATTCCCATTACTGATCTCTATAGTATGCCTACTGTCATGACGCTGGGTATCTGTAGTCTCCAGGAAGGAAAATGTGCATTGAAGCCAGTTTAGGACCGTTGGTTTCTGAAATGATTTTGCTAGTTATTTATGCTTTTATGTTGGGCTGAGTCATGTGTTCACTCCCTCGTGCTGATCTGTATGACCCAAGGAAACATTTACACCACCAGTGAATTCACTCAAAGTTGACAGTTATCTCTAACAAAAGCCACCCCCAGGTCCCCTTTGTGATAGATCAAAGTCAGCTTCTTTGCATTACTCTAGTCTTCACAAGTATATCACCTCTCCACTAAGCTTTCTTCCATTTTGGGGTCTTATTCAATAAGTCACATTCCACCCTTAGGGCTTTTGTCAGTAACACCATCAGTACATTATGGTTCTGGAACCTCAGCTTTCAGTGACAATATTTTCAAGGTTTTTGCCCTTATGCCATGCTTAAAATGCACTTCATAACAAGACAGATGCCTGGTACCAAGCTTTTACACAGCTCATAAACACATGAGTGAAAATATCTCTTGGAAGGGTTTATTGTGTTTTATATTAATTTGAATTTTTAAAGAAGTCTTTGTTTTTTTGCCATAGGTGCTATCCCAGCATCTAAAAAACAGAGATATACTTATGTCTGCAGTAGCTTTTAGTAATGTTGAAAAAAAAAATAATGAGGAGAAACTATGCAAAAAGTTAGTAAAATAATTTTTAAAGTAATCTGCATATCTAGCTATAGCTAACCAGCTAGCTATGTCTTACACTGTTTTCAGCAAAATTTAATGATCTTAGTAACTTTAAATGCTTCCTTAGGACTTTCTTTGTTCAAAGTCTAATCCTTTTACTAATATTACTTCACCTTCAGGCTATGAAGAAAATCTTGTAATAGGCATTTTCATCATGTACTTGAGATGTGTTACCTTAATTTTCAAGGCATGTTGGTAAGCTCTTTTTCTGAAGTTACTGAGATTTACTTATGTTTGTTGCTCCAGCAGCTCCAAACCAAATAAATAATGCAGTAATATTAGTAACACTGTAGAACTAAACAAAGAAAACATGTAAGAAAGCTTTAGGTATTTCTACAAACCACAGTTAGCTTATTCTCAGGAGCTTTGAGGACACATTATCTAAAAAGCAAAATCTTTATGGGAAATAATGGTTGATACCTCAATTTTTATCTGATGAATTTTTAAACAACTACATGTTGTGGTAAAGAAGAAAGTACAGATACAAAAACAAAACCTAACAAACAAACAAACAAACCAAACCAATAATAAAACAAAACAAAACAAAACAAACCTAACCAACCAACAAACAAAAAAGTCTATTATTGTAAATATAATGCTGAAGGAAAAATATGCAATTATACAATTTTTAACTTGGATCAGATATAGTACTACAAGAAGTTTTGTTGATCTTCATCTGCTTTTTCAACATTATATTCCAGGAGATATATTATCTAATCTAAATCCATACTGAAAAATCTGAAAGTTTTTTCTGATCACAGAATAATTGTGGTTGAAAGGACCTTGTAGATCACAGAGTCCAAGCATACCTACAAGAATAAAGAACGCCTAAATACCTGACCACTAAAAGGAAACAACAACAACAAAAACCAAAAGAAAACCACACACCACCAAAAACCAACACACAAGTCCCCTACATGCCTGCCCCTAGAGAATGTTGTGAAGCACCATGCCAACTTGTTTCTTAAATACCTCCAGGGATGGTACCTCATCCACCTCCCTGGGCAGACTGTTCCAGTGCCTCACCACTCTCTCTGTAAAGAATTTATTCCTAATATCTAATCTAAACCTCCCTTGCTGCAACTTCAGACCATAATATCTGATCTTGATATATTCACCAACTACATCCCAATTTTGTACCAAGCCAACTCACTGGCATAACTGTTTCCTTTCTTTTTCATTGTGCTGTTACTTCTATATTTCAGGCTTCTAGATTTCTGAGTGATAGCACAGCTGTGCACAAAGAAAGTTGGACTAATCTTAAATGAAGAAAACTGCTTTTTTTAATAGTCTGTAATTGATGGCATATATCAATATAAAGCTGCAAGGTAGAAAGTAGGGAAGGGAAGGAAAGGAAAAGAGAAAGATTAAGAGAGACAGCACTCCAGTTGCCAGGTCAGAAGACTAGCAATGGGGTCACCAGACAAGCATCTTTTGGATGTCCTCTCTAACACACCAGATGATGATGACAATGAAGGTAATAATGATGAATTATGATTTTCATGTTTTCTCCCAGTTACACTTCTCATTGACGCTCTGTCAAGCTCCCCAGTGGAAATTTGTGTTTATAACTGTTAGTGCTGGTTGGAGCAGCTTTATTAGATGTGCATGTTGCATGTCAATTGATTGCTAAGCTTTGTGCATGTATATTAATTGGGCAATATTGATCAAATATGAAAAGGACTATTACCTTGTTATCTACTAGGATATATTTATTGCAATATAAATTCATAGACTAAAAGCTATAAGGTGAATGGTGAAGGGATCTTAGGACAGAGTTATACACTAAAACTACATGCAAAAGGGTGAAGAGATAGGGGATGATCAAGCTGGTGATCTATTCAGACACTAAGTGGAATACGGGAGCTTAATTCCATTGTACACAGATGGGAATCTGGTGTTTTTGAAATATTCAGGGTATTCTAGCTCTTCAGAAGATCATGGTTCTTCTATGGGTCCTACATCTATCTGTTAGCCCTGTGAGGGTTTTTCTTATATTCTAGGGAATCTGAAATGACATTTGATGTCTTTGTGTGGGTAGACAAATTAAGCTGTAGATATTTGTCTTCTGGGTAATAATTACTGTTAGCTAAAATGAGCTCTATTATTAGTTTTCATTAGTCTAAGAGAAAAAAACTGTCTCTTCCAGGAGACAATACAATATATTTATATGCTTATAAGCCTGGCTCCTTTGCTGAACTGTTTAGTACATATGACTAAGTACTATTCAATATATTCATCAACAACTTGGATGAGGGAATATAGTACACTGTCTGCAAGTTTGCTGATGACACAAAACTGGGAGTGGCTGACACACCATAAGGCTGCACTGACATTCAGTGAGACCTAGACAGGCTGGACAGTTGGGTGGAGAGAAATTTAAAGAAATATAACAAGGGAAAGTGTAGAGGCTTGCATCTGGGCAAGAACAACCCCATGTACCAGTATCAGCTGGGGACTGACCTGTTGGAGAGCAGCACAGGGGAAAGGGACCTGAAGGTCCTGGTGGACAGCAGGATGACCATTAGCCAGCAGTGTGCCCTTGTGACTAAGAAGGCAAATGGGGTGAATTAGAAAGGGTGTGGTTAGTAGGTCGAGAGAGTTTCTCCTTTCCTTCTACTCTGCCCTGGTGAGGCTGCATCTGGAATATTGTGTCCACTTCTGGGCCCCTCAGTTCAAGAAGAACAGGGAACTGCTTGAGAGAGTCCAGTGTACAGCCACAAAAATGATTAAGGGAGGGGATCTTCACCTTTATGAGGAAAGGCTGAGGCAGCTGGTTCTCTAGCTTGGAGGAGACTGAGGTGTCACCTCCTTAATGCTTATAAATATGTAAAGGGTGAGTGTCAGGAGGATGGAGCCAGGATCTTCTCAGTGACATCCAATGATACGACAAGGGGCAATGGATGCAATCTGGAACATAGGAGGTTCCACATAAATGTGAGAAAAAACTTCTTCATGGTGAGGGTAACAGAGCAGTGGAATGGGCCGCTCAGAGGGGTTGTGGAGTCTCCTTCTCTGGAGACATTCAAACCCCACCCAGAGGTGTTCCTGTGTGACCTGCTCTAGGTGATTCTGCTCCAGCAGGGGGATTGGACTAGATGATCTTCTGAGATCCCTTCCAATCCCTAACGTTCTGTGATTCTGTGACTGCCACACTCCACTGACTAAAGACAGAAACTAGAGGAGTGATTCTGTTTTAAATATTTGTGCTTAGTGACACTTTTGATACTACAGGGTATCTTGTCTGATCTTCAGGTTGGAGCTGAAGAATATCATGGTTTCTTCCAGAATGTGTGTAATATCTGCTAGCATCATGTAAAGGTCTCAAATAACCTCTGCTATTTCAGGACATCAACTTTCTAACAAAGGCACTTAAATTAGGTCTGTAGGTTTCCATAAGTTGAAATACAATCTGGCTGCAAAAGTAACATCCATCTTTTGCAATATCTTATACTAAATACTTCTAATACAGAACATCCATTGTTATTTACAAAATTAGTACAAACTGGAACCATCACACTGAGGGAAAACTGTTTCAAGGACAATTATCAAAGTTATGTTAAATTTCAGTGGCCAAGGAGGTGTAGCCAGGATTGGTGTAAGGCCCAGTTTTCTTTAGTAACTTGATTTCTTCTTTGGATGCAGAAGTAAATGGCACATTTATTAAATTTTCAGATGACATGAAAATGGAGTGTATTGCAATTATCATTGTAGATAAAGAAATAATACAAGAAGTCCAAGGGAAGTTGCAATTTTTGGCAGGAAATAAAATTATATTTAGTACTGGGAAATATGCAAACTGTACATCTGGGGAATAACAAATCAGAAAGACCATCTGAGGGAGGGAGAAAATTTTATTGACAGTAAAGACTATGGGTGAAGAGAACAGCAAACCAGATGTGAGCTTCAAGGTCCTGTATCAACTGAAAAAAATAAAGCAACACTAAAGCATAGAAATAAAGATGTTGGGAAGAAAAGTCAGATAATCCTTGCTTTTTAGTATTTGAAAATGCCTATTAGAACACTAAGCAGACTGAAATGATTTAATGAAGAATAGTTTGCCAATCTGGAAAAAGTAGAAATGAAAAATAAAATTAATTTTCTGTCTGGAAGAACTAATTATAATATTAAAGAATACAAAATATCTGCATATTATAAAGCAGCTACAGGAAATCGCTAATGAGAATAGCAATCTGAAATAGATGAACAGTACAAAAAAATGAAAGAGATAAGCTGTAAATAGGAAACTGAGATTGTATTTACTCAAATTAAAATCAATCTGTGAAGTTGACCAACACATTGTAGAATGTCTGGTTTTTAACTCCTTATCTGTAGAGATAATTGCATATAGAGTTCCTCTGATTAATGGTGAATTTCACCCAATAGTTATCATTAAGTATTTGATATTATCTATTTTTTCCAGGGATTCTTCACAACTGGATTCTCCCATCTAAAAGTTGAACAAGGAGACAAAGATATTGACATATGTACCATTTGGGGGTGGAAGGTTTAGACATTCTGCTGATGGCAAGCATAAGAAAAGGTAAAGCAATTCTGAAAGACAGCAGTTCTTTAGGATCTTTCTTTTCCTAACTCAGTTATTCTGACCTCTGGCTAAAAGTCTTTGTACCAAGAAACCCTGGAAGGCTGAGGATATATTGTGACCAATGTTTGCAGTTTCTTAATTCATCCACTTCTGATTTGGAGCATCTGGACTCTTGACTGTTTGGTTGGGGTTTTTTAATGTGACCCGTGCTTAGCTATGCATATTAACTCAGAAGGCAGACAAGGGGTCACCCATTCAATGACGCAGCAGAACAGAAACAGAAATTGTGGTGCTTATTCAAGATCTGAAGAAGTAATGCTGCACAACTTAAGAAAGCTATTGCAGAAGAGTATTTATTTTAATTCTTTAATCCTCTTCCAGCAAATGAAGGGAAGTGATTATTCCCTACTTTTTGGTGTTTGAAGACTGCATGTAGAGAACTCTGGCCATTCAGGGCTCCACAGTACAAAATAGACACTGACAACCTGGAGTGAGTATAGCAGAAGGCCATCAAAGGCTACAACCTGTGATGTACAAGGAAAGGCTGAGTGACTGAGTTCGTTCAGCCTTGAAAAATGGAGCCTACCAAGGGGATCTTACTCCTGTCTACAACTCCAAATAGTAGAGTGTTAGAACAAAACAAACAGACTAAAAGAGAGAATTTTCAGAGGTACACAGTGGATGACACAAAAAGATGATACAACACAGTGGACAAAAAATTGAAACATGAGAAATTCTGTTTTGATAAAAGGAAAAGGTGTTTTACTGTGTAAGTGATTGAAGTCAGGAACAGGCTTCACAGTGATATCACAGAATCACAGAATTTCTGAGGCTGGACTAGACCTTCAAGATCATCAAGTCCAGCCTATGACCCAACACCATGAAATCAGCTAAACCATGTCACTAAGCATCACATCCAATCTTCCTTAAACACCTCCAGGGATGGTAACTTCACCACCTCCCTCGGCAGTCCATTCCAGTGTCTATCCTTGGAGATTTTCAGAATCTGACTGGTCACAGTTCTGAGCAATCTGCTGTAACCAGACTTGTTTTGTGTAAGGCCTTAGACTTTGTGACCTCTGGAGGTCCTTTTCAAATTGCATGCTTCTGTGATTATGTGAAAAGATGAGGCTTTATGCAGGTATGGGGAAAATGTGAAGGGAAGAAAATGTGTTTACATGTTCAGATAGAATGTGTAAATAGCAAGCCTTTGAACTGGAGGATATACAGTTTAATTGCTGTGCTGCTTCTGCTTTCCTGATCTAACTCCTGATCTATAGAAATTGGCAGCGACTATGTAATACCTTCCCCTTAGTTGTTTCCAATAGCTGTTTGCTTGATTATTCACAAACTCTCTTTTAAACTGCTTCTGTTTAAATCATAAACACAGCAATGAATTAAAACAAAATTTTTACCCTATGATAATCCAAATTCCTTTGAGCATATAATTTCCTTGTGTGCACTCTGACCTATGATGGACTTGCTGGTCCATTGTGCATTAGGTGATTAATTAAGGTTATTCAAGTACTTTATAGGAAATGTGATTTTCTTCATATTCAAAAATTAAAGGGACAAAGGAATCTGGTGGAATGCAAGATATATTGTGTGAAATAATCTGTAAAACACATACTGTATGCACATCCTCCACATTTTATTCAATAAGAAATAAAATATGTGTTATTGAAGAATAAATAATTAGGAAAAAATATTTTTAACTAGCTTTTCAAATCCTCATTGAAGTAATACCATCAAAACCTTTATAATTGTAACTAAAACTGAATTAATTATTAGAATGACAATAAATTTCTTAGCTTAATAAACAACCACCTCACTAATGAAGTGTGAAGACAATTGCAAGGAGACTGTTAATTAGATCATTTATAACTCATTAAGTAGCAAACTGCTATACCCCCTGTTGGTTACTGTTAGTGATGAAAAGAGATAAAACAGCAGAACTGTTGTTTCAAATGTTAAATTAAGTTTCTATGTTCCAAGCAGCTACAGTACATATGTCCATTTATTTCAGCAGCACCACTTTTTCTGGTTTACAGGTCCTAGCAGTGTGAGAGCTCAATACCTAGAGAATGTGCTGTTATATTGTCTCACTTTACAATTTAATTGCACTTCAATTTAAAAATACATACAGAAAACATTGCTATGTGGATGCATACGAAAAAAGGTATCTGCTTGTCTACAGTAGGACCTTTTGTCATTTGGAAAGATGGTTTTAGACAGGCAACATTCAATCAGTGTGGTACTGCTTTTTCTGACTCTGTGAGTACCAACAAGAAGTTAAGGTAACTTCTATCTGAGTGCAGAATGTGTTAATAAGTAGGTCTTCCAAGTGAAAATGTGGTCAAGATATCAAAAAAGATCATTATATAATCAGGCTTGCTTTTTTTTTTTTTTTTTTTTTTTAAACTTTCTGTAAATTATAACCCTTTTTCAAAAGAAAATAACAATTAGTTACCTACATTTTAGTGGAAGGACATAAGCATGTGTATTTTCAGTTTATAAGCTTTTAGAGCTCTGATAGTAACCATTAGAATTAATTTAAGTGACTAGCTTAAGTGCTACCTCACCTAAATATTACATACTTGACTCAGACATGTCTGCCTTTATAATTAATATGATTACCCTATGACATTAATTAAGAAATTTTAATGTCTGAAAATCTGCAGAGATGGCCACTTCTAGAGCAGATGTCTAAGGTGTTTTTAAAACTACATGGTTTATCTAGTCAGGTGAGTTAAATACTTATCTCTTTTTATGAGTCTGTGGAGAACTGAAAGAAATACAGCATGTGTCAAGACCTTGGTTTGTGCTTCATTCAGTCTAAGTCAACAGCAAGATGTTTTACATCCCAGAAGAGTGTTACAACTATAAAGACATCAAATCCTCAGTTCAGAAAAAAAACAACACACAGCCCAAAAAAACCCAGAACAACCCAGACTTTTTATTTGCAACTAGGCATAAAAAAGTTATTTATGGGTAACAAAGGCAACAACACAGAATCTGATGTTTAAGGTATTTAGCTGACTTGGAAAACATGTATCTCCAATTCCTTCTCTCATAGTTGTTTTTATTTCTCTCCAGATAGGTAGAGATCATGCTTGATTAAAATATTCCTTATTGTTTGTCATATTCTTGAGAAATTCATATGTTTAGCCTCCTTTGAGACTAAGAACTTCCCATTTTCTCCTGGAAGGCCTGATAAGGCACATGGAGGACAGAGAAGTGATCAAGGACAGGCAGCATGGACTCACTAAGGGGAAATCCTACCTGATAAACCTAGTGGATTTCTACGACAGAGTGACTGCATCAGTGGATAAGGGATGACCTGTGGATGTGATC
>JANIJG010000401.1:54399-70844 GCA_024611175.1 Megaceryle torquata | reverse complement strand
ACCAAACCTGAGTTTCTATTCAGATTTTTCCCCCTTTCCCTATTTTTTTCACATTTTTTTCTCTTTTTTTTTTTTCTTTTTTCTTTTTTTTTTTTTTTTTTTTTTAAACAAAGACTTTCTGAAGCTACCGAAGATTAAAAAGTGCCATTTGAAAATTGAGTGTAGTCCTTTGCCTACAATGATTCTGGGTAAAACTGGTAATGTTAAGAGCCCCAAAATCCACATGGTCAGCATCCTGATCTTATCTTTTGAACATACTGGTAAAACAGTGCTCCTTCCGAGACAAATCTGTACTGGATTGGATTCCAGAGAGATGTAAAAGACAAGGGCTGAAAACGCTACAAATGGTGTCCATGGAGAGGACATCAACACGTGCATTAAGGAGCTTTGCTGAAGGATTATAGATCTTGAGAAGAACATAGAGAGAGAAAACAGTCCCTACTTTAGCATTTCAGTTTCTGTGCTGCTCAGCTTTTTGGGGCATCCCTTCTCTCCTCTCATTCTCTGACTGAGCAGGAAAAAGTAGGCTGACTATAGTCACTAGGAGACCCCTGGTTTCTACAGGTTAGAAAACTCAGCATTTTTCAAAGTGAAAACAGCAGTAGTTAAACTTTACCTATACCTTCATTACCACATCTTATTCTATTTGGATAATTTCTTCCTGAGTCGTGGTCTGCTTTCTAACCTGCGGCTTCAAGAGTAATCAGGCAGGGTCAGCAACGTTAAAAAATTGCACAGCTATTTCCCTTCTGCTTTTGCCTCAACCTCTTGCAGCTCTGCTTCCTGCAGACCCACTGGAGGAACTCTGCACTCATTTTAGAACTGTGTTACATACTTAATTTAGAATTGGACTATTTTGAACACAAAAGGGCTTAAGTACTTAGATACAGCACAGATCTTCAGAATCTGAAGACTGTGAACTTCTTTAGAGCAGTTCATCAGATGAGAGTGCTCATTTTTAGCCTAGACTTTGTTTACCAAACATCAAACTTTTTAAAAGTGTTCCAAGAAGTCTAGAATTCTAACCTGAAGAAGAAAAAAAGAAAAAATTATCAGAGTTTATTCTGTATCTGTTTTGGACCATCTCTGCAAATCTCATTCCTTTATTCTGCTAGATTTTACTGAGCAGCCACATTTTCACATACAGATGGGAAAGGAACTTCCTCCAGAAGAATCCACGTGCTATACTCAAGAGGAAAAGGGTCTGCAGCAGAACTGAACAGAAATCAGGTATCAAAGTCAGAAGAGCACTGTGTCATTCGACTCTGAAAATTGCTTTAAAATGACAGGTACATTATTTGTGAGAAGCAAGAAGAAGCTATCTTGTAATTCAGATTCATTCAAAATACAATTCCTCAAATTGCTGTTCTTCTCATACAAGGTGTGCCTGAGGTCTGAGAATAGCAATTTTCTTACAAAATGGTGCTTACATTACAATTAAGGTATCTCCAACCATTTTAACAAACTATGCAGACTCTAAAAAAAAAAAAAAGCAAACTGAAAAGTAACTCATTTTGGCCATCCTAGGAGAGCTACTATTTTGAATTTGTTAATACAAGACCCTCATGAATACTGAGGCTTTGGGCTTAAATTTACTCTTCCATATGCAAATATGAAACACCAAACAGTCCGTTAAATGAAGTGTGGATCATGCTTAATTAACCTATTTTGTAAAATACAGGCACAATAACAGCTGCTCACATCAGTGACTCCAAAGCAGGGGGAATCCAACTAGTTAGCAGTTAAGAAGTAAAATTACCTACACTAACCACTATTAATAATACACAAGAATATATAAAAAGCAGGAGAAGGAATGGTGCAAAGGTTAGGTTAGTTCTGTGTGGCAACATTTCCCACTCCTTCTCCACACATACCTCACTTCACAAAACCTTTTAGATACAAATAAAATAGCCATGACCTTTTTTCCTCCTCTGCATGATTAATTACTTAATGTATTATTAATTGGAAAATGTAACTGAATTTCAAATGCTTTCATTTTCTCAGCATATCATGCTGTCTGGGAAGCGCCGATTAAGCTGTTCATCAAAGGTGAGCAGGCAAGGTCATGTAGGCTGTACCTCTTCAGTTATTCATTACCTGTCCTAAATAGTAATTAACAACAGCAATATTTCCATAAATCAAAGTTTTTTCTGATTGCCTTCAGATGATGAGCAGTTAGAGGGAGGGAAGGAATCAATGCATGAGGTTTTTTTCATGTATCCTTTCTTTATTTCCCACCATTTCTTCTAATAGATACCCAAATAATTCCATTGATACATCAGCTGTCATTTAACACACAGAATGTCACCCTAAGTCGACAGGATTTCCATGTAGAATAAAGAAGAGGTTATGGCTTCCTTTCTCCCTTTCCTATGCCCCCCAACTTTAAAGGGGGATACGAGCTAAGAGGGTTTCTCCGTTACCAAGACTGTTATACTGATTATTTTTCTTTCTTCTTATTATGTCTATTACCAAGGTTTATAGGGGACACCACAAAGTATGGCCTTGAGGTCATATTGAGGCTCTGAGTTTCTTAAAACATATCCCTTCAGTATCTGTGGAGTTTCTCACCTTGAGGCATCTCAGGTGGCAAATAGTGTGGCTCTTGAGCACTGACATGTACCCAGTCGAAGTCATCATACAAGTCTTGGTGGTAGTCACAGGGTCCAGGACCATCATCGAACGTACATCCCCCTAGGGAAGAAACTTGTTATTAGTTTATTTAAAAGCAGAGCTCTTCCAAGAGTCAAGCAGAGGTGTTTCTCCTGAGCATATCACAACTACAGAGCCCACACAGCCTGTGGCACGGTTCACAGGCTTGCCTGTGCAAAGCTAAAACTCGCAAACAGCTCATTCATCGGTGTTCCCGTCTCTTTTTTAAGACATCTCTGCTTCACACAACCAATTCCCCACAAGAACACCTTCTGTCAGAGGAAGAGATCACAGGCTGAGTCACTCAGCCCAAGTGAAACCCAGCCCAGTGTTTCCATGACTAAAAGCAACACGTTATCCAAACCAAGGGAGAAACAGAAAATAACTGAAAGTGTAAATCAACAACTCTGATGCACTGAAACCATAAGTAGTCCAAACATGGACAACAAGAATAAATACTGCACCCAAGCCAAAAAACAGGGAGACAAAATAATTCAAGTTACTGAGAATGAAGATATTTGCTACGAAATGAATTGGAGAATCTTTATTAAATCAATCTCACATAACAGAATGCAAATTAAAGGCACATTTTCAGGGTGAGACAAACAACAGATATGGAAATTTTACAAGAAAAGTTGTGAGAAGTGACAGGGAGAAATAAGAAGGGGAGGAGTGTAAAAGATAGGGGGGGAAAACCCCCAAAAATTCTTGTTTAACACCATAATGTTTGCCTTGTCTCACGCAGTACTTTCTTTATTACATTCTCCACTCAAGGCAATTAAGTAGGCTGGGAAAAAGAGAGAAGAAAACATGATGACCACAGAAGGAGATCAAGGTTTGAAAAAGAAAAGGAATGAAAACAGTCTAGTTGAAGAAAAAGGAGAGTGTAAATGCAAGAAAATACAAATGCCATGCCTGTAACTCCGCAGCATCTGTTATCTCCATTAATGGCACAAAGTCCTCGAGTTCACTCCTCCTGCTCCACAGCAAAAGGCAAGACCAGGAGGGAGTGAAAGAGGAAACACAGTGCATTCATCTTTCTTCAGGCAGTATTTTTTTAACCCAGAAAAGAAATTATATAAGAACTCAAGAATTCTATTATAAATAACTCCTGGATGTTAGGGGAGATAGTTCTTGCGTCCTCTTCTCCCTGTCATCAGTAGTAAGGGCATATCAATCCAATTAACAACTGTCGTTACAACAGAAATTCCTCTTGTTAAGAAGACACCTCTAGAATAACAGGAGCATTTGCGTTGACTTCACTGCCTGACTTTTTGAACACAAAATATGGGACAAGTACTGCGAGTCCTAAAAATAATGAAAACCCCGTTATGATAAATTCTAGTGTCACCGTAAGATGAGTCATCGCGACGGCACCAACAGCAAACACCCTCCCATGCCTGCCAGGAGCTCACCAGCCCACACTACACCCTAGAGAAGACTGGGCTGGAGGTGGGAAAGGGGAGAGTGAGGACCATGAAGAACTACAGCCTGTGCTCATTTCTGCCCTCTGTACGAGACAAACACAGCCCAGAACTAGGACAGGGCAGAGAATAAGGAAAGCACTGATGGGAGTGTACGTCATCAAATTGAGGATAAAAATACTTTTTCCCTACCCAGAAAGGAGTAACCAAATCACATCACAGATAGAAATCATAAAAACAACAGTAATATGTGGGGAAGGGGGAGTCTGTCTTACTAGATTTCATCAGCAAATTCAGACTATGTCCCAAACTGCAATTATGTTTTTCCTCAAATGATTCCCAGAGTTCTGCATTACTATTTGTCATTTTAAATAAATTCCAAAAAAACCCCACCAACTTTTAGCTTATTCTGCTTCACCAAAACACATTGCCAGATACTCATTCCCAGGCACTCCCAGAACCACTTGTTAACCACTGTTTCAGCTGGTAAGGACAGCATCAAGAGACAAAGAAAACTCTGCACTATAGCAAAATTTCTGCTATATCCGTGTACCGTAAAATCTTAAAACTTCATTTTCAGTTCCACGCTAGTAAAGCCTTCTCAAGCACTGCCCTGTGATAACGTAACCACATCATCAACAACAGCAAAAAAGCCCCAACATTTCATATTCTCTTCTTTTACCTACTGTATCAGTGTGCCTGTCAAAGACTGCAAGGCTCAAGAAGAGGGCCTTTCTTCTTTCAAGAAGAACTTTTCTAATTAACATCTATCATGATAAAGCCAGAAAAGCTTAGAACATAAATCCTGGGGTTTGATTTAACTTACCATACACTGCTATGATCACTCTACAGCAAAAAAATGTACATTTCCTTCAACATTTAATTGATAAATGAACAGCAGTTTCCCTTAAAGGGAAGTTATCACTGTCTGCTGTCCCAGCACCAAAATGACACATGGCTTTGAAGCACATGCCTGCGGGGCACCCATTACCCTTTCTAATGGTTTAAGTGCCCTTAGTATATAAATTTAAGCTACCAATGAATCTTGTAGACTCATTTGGAAGATGAATGTCCTTAATTGCTCGTCTTTGTGCTCACTATTAATTTCAGTTATCAGGGTTCTGATTAGCAATAACAACATGCCTGTTAATACACAGCAAGCAATCCAAACCTCTTTGAGCACAGCACATCACTGCTGCATCCACAGAACAAGCAAGTGTCCATTTATCACATACACATTAACAAAATTATCCGGCAAGATTATCAACCCACTTCAAAATCCATCCTGTAACAACTGCTTAAACCAATGGCTTCCTCTCATGGAGCACATCACCTTCTCCGTGACATTTCAAGGCATGTAAAGTAAAAGCCAGTGCTGTAGAAACTTATCCAGTGTAACACGATGAGACAAACTAAGGCTTTTAATCTCCCTGCAGACTACTCGTGACTTAAAACATGAGCAAATTTGGATCTCCCCTTCTCCATTTTAACAGTCAACTGACTGCATGTTATTTCAGTAACTCTAAGAGACAAACCTAGTGTAACATGCTGTGTGGAAAACACAAGGAGAAGTGGGTGGGTGAAACCTGCAGTGATGTATTTTGTTCCCAGTCATTTATTCAGAAACAGTATGACCAGTAGGACTAGGGAAGTGGTTATACCTGAGCACTGGTGAGGCCACACCTTGAATACTGTGTTCTGTTCTGGGCCACTCACTACAAGAAGGGCACTGAAGTGCTGGAGCACATCTAAAGAACTGCAACTAAACTGGTGAAGGCTCTAGAGAACAAATGCTACTAGAAGCAGCTGAGGGAGCTGGGGTTGTTTAGCCTTAAGAAAAGCAGACTGAGGGGAGACCTTATCACTCTCTACAACTACCTGAAAGAAAGCTGGAGTGAGGTGAGAGTCAGTCTCTTCTCCCAGGTAACAACTCATAAGACAAGTGGAAATAGCCTCAAGTTGCACCAGAGAAGGTTTACAGTGGACATTAGGAAAAACTTCTTCACTGAAAGGGTTGTTAAGCAGTGGAATGGGCTGCCCAGGGAAGTGGTGGAGTCCCCAGCTCTAGAGGCATTTGAAAGACATGTCGAAAAGGTGCTTAGGGAGATGGTTTAGTGGTGGGATTGGCAGCGTTAGGTTAATGGTTACACTCTATAACCTTAAAGGTCTTTTCCAAGCAGGATAATTCTAGGATTCAAAAGTACAGACATTTTAACTCAATCTTTAAACATTCAAATGTAAAACCATTTCTCACAGAAGTACACCATAGGTCAGGACTTGTGGCACCCTAACTGAGCTTAATCTCCACAACAGTGCAACAGGACCTTTCAGGGGAAAAAGGTGGATCTGTGAATGTTTAGTACCTCCCAATGAGATTCAGCAGTTTAACTCAAATACACATTCATATTTGTTGCTCAGTATTTTGACAACAGTCTGCTAGTATCTTACTAATGGCAAGTTAGAAACCTCCAACTTAAGTCATTTGTAACTTCCTCCAAAACTCAATAAAAAAGTACCTCACGACCAGCCACTGACCTGCTACGTATCACCACCACGTTCCTTTAAGTACAGATGATGTATAACAAGCAATTTATCTTCAATACCACCCTGTCACTGGAACTGTGCATACCCACCAACACACACACCATGCCACAACCAGCAATTTTGTGCACCTTGAACCTTGCAGTACCTAAATCCATGTTTATGTTAAGATTTCTAATATCACAGTTCGGAAAAAGCTGGCTGCAGAAGCAGTGGAAGAAATACACCTGACCTACCTCAACAGCATGTGTGGGCTCAGGGACTGGCACACAAGACAGTCAGCACCCCCTCCTGTCAAATGATGCTGCCATCAGAATGTGGTCCAGAAGGGCTGGATAGGTATGAGCAGCACATTCTGCTGAGGGGCAGCACCAAGCTCAGCCATAACTTGCCATACGTGCAGCAGTGGCGGTGGCCATCAGGCAATGCTCAATAATCAATTTAATAAAAAGAAAAATCAGGTAGTCCATCAGAAACACCCTGTCAATAGCTGGAATTGTAAGGTAGTAAAACAGAGAGGGAATTAAGTCTGGGTGGTTATTTTGTCAAACTGCTATTAGTATTTTGGGTCAAACCAAGTTGTTCAGTTGCTGAAGAATTATTTGGGAAACATTTATAGTCCACAGAAATAAAGCAAAACATGCTCACCTCAAAAATTTCCTGACTATGTGTCCATTTTCATTTATAAAGATAAAGAATCTTAAATCCTCGTTATAAAAAGAATAAGACTATCCCATGCTGAACTCTCAGCAATTAAAGCTCCACTAAATAACAGGGTCATTAAAGTAACCTAAATGTAATCTTCCAATCCCAAAGATTAACCTAAATTTAATAAAGAGCATATAGTCAAGGTTTACACATCACCTCTTGTGGTGGGTTGACCATGGCTGGATGCCAGGTGCCCACCAAAGCCGCTCTGTCACTCACCTCCTTAACTGGACAGGGGAGAGAAAAATATAACAAAACAGTTGTGAGTCAAGGTAAGGACAGGGAGAGATCACTCACCAATCACTATCTTGGGCAAAACAGACTCAGCTTGGGGAAATCAGCTTCATTACCAATTAAATCAGTAGGATAATGAGAAATAAAATCAAAACTTAAATGCACCTCACCCTCACCTCTCCCTTCTTTTTGGGCTTAACTTTACTCCTTATTTCTCTACCTTCTCCCACCCAGCAGTGTAGGGGGACAGGGAATGCAAGCTGGAGTCAGCTCACGTCTCTGCCACTCCTTGCGGTGGCCTCCCAGCCAGTGGAAGGGCTCATCACACTCTCCCCTGCTCCAGCATAAGCTCCTCCCTCCACAGGTCCTGCCAGAAGCCTGCTCCAGCACAGGCTTCCCGCAGGGTCAGAGCCTCCTTCAGTCATCCACCTCCTCCAGCATTAACCCCCATGGGCTGCCATGGGATATTCTGCCTCACCATGGTCTTCATCACAGGCTGCAGGAGAATCTCAGCTTCAGCACATGGAACACCTCCTCTCCTTTCTTTACTGACCTTGGTGTCCCCAGAGTTGTTTCTCTCAGATACTCGCTCTGGCTGAAGTTGCTGGGGTTCTTTGGTTTTTTTCCCCTTCTGAAACAGGTTGTCACAGAGGCGCTACCACCATCACTGATGGGCTTGGCCTTGCCCAGCAGTGGGTCCATCTTGGAGCCAACTGGCATTGACTCAAATGGTCCTGGAGGATGCTTCTAGCAGCTTCTCACCACCCCTATAAACCCCATCACTACCAACACCTTGCCACACAAACCCATACACCTATAAAATTTATTTCAAGATGCTTGAATTTAAAGACAAATTCCATTTTTAAAAAATGTTACCATTTTATTTCCTTAGCAGCAACACTCAGTACTGACACCACTCAGCCATTCTGATTTCTCTTGCATCCTTTCATCTCAATCCAGAAAAGAAGAACTGAACAGATTTTTCCCCACCAGGTTAAAATATAAACAAGCTTAAGAGTAAGAGAAGCACGTGCCAGTAACTCCTGCTGATACACTGATGTCCACCACAACTTTGTGGTGGCCTCCCAGCTTAGGACAGAAAGGAAAACTGATTCAGATTTTGAACAACTGATGTTTATCTAACAATTCTGTGGGTTCCCCCTGCACTTTCTAGTGATCATATCGCCTTTCCTATTTAAAACAGGAACAGTCACTTGCATGCCAGTATTATGTTAAATTTAAGATAGCCATAACACTTGTTATGAATGGCACTATAGGGATGTTATACGGGGTATCTACTGACTTCTAGATGAAAGACACTGTTCCTACATAACACCTAAACAACTCTGTATGTCAGTTTTCCTATTTAATTAGACCGTAGCAACTCCAGCATCCTTTAAAATACAATAATAAAAGCAATAGTAAAAAGACCAAAATGTTCACAGAACTATAAATTGCAATTAAATATCTCTTCATAGAACCATCCAGTAAAGAATAACACACATTTACTGGCCACACTTGATACCACTTTTGGGAAAAAAAAAAAGGGGGGAAGAAAAAAAGAAAAAGATATGACCTTTAGCATCAGGAGTAGGGAGAAGGGAACGACTGATATTCACTCTTCGAAATCCACCAAAGAATGCATTTCTTAGTTTTATGTCATGCTTTCTATAGAATTAAAAATGAAATTTAAAATAGGATACCAGCTTATATGAAACAACAGGAACAAGGCACTTAGTTTTAAGTCTCCTATAATAACAGTATCTATGGACTAGAACTCCCAAGTACATTCTCACCAAAATCTGGCACTAAGTTTCACAAATTAATAAGGGAAAGCAATGAAAGAAAACTGCATCTTCTGGATGTGAAGCAGGGGTAAAGAGAAGGTAAACTGAAGTACCTGATGAGGTTTCTGTTCTTCATTATCTGTTTCTAGAACCTATCAGCATTGCAAAGGATTTTTTTTTATGCAGCCATAGAATGACACGTAGAGAAGGACAGTCAATAGAACACAACATTACAGTTTATTTCTGAGATCTGTTCTTGCATCTACCTACTTCTGCTGTTATGTAAAATTCAAAATACACTAGTAACATGAAAACTTCACAGTCCTCCATTTTTAGAACCTGGTTATAAGCAGAGAAATTCATCCACTAAGAACAAGCAGATCACCAAGACAAGATTGAAAACACTCTAGTGTAAGAGTTGTACTACAGGCAGTACGACAACGTTTCAGTGTCATGACTTACCCAGGGCTCAGACACCAGTGGTTTCTTTGGGACTTTTATGGATGAAGGTGTCATACCAGTAATAAAATACTCTTTTCTCATCCAGCTCAAATGCCTAGTTGGAACAATCTGCTACTTTTTTTTTTCAACAGCATGCTTTTATTTTTCCCCACCACCTGCTGTAAAAGCATAATTGCTAGTTCTAAATCTATCCAAGTAGATAGCTCCATGGTAGGAATCCAGTACAAAATTATGTTTATCTGAGGTATCAGGTAAAAGTCCTGTAAAATTTTCATTTTTCTCCTCACACTGACTAATGAATTCAAAGCTGGAAGATTATAAAGGTGCTATAGCAGGTCCCTTGTCAGTCATATATCCAGGAACAGGTTCTGCTTTTTAAAAAATCACCCACCTACCACATTAATTTACCTGTTTCTATCACAGCATGCCTCGAAGCACAGGATGTTTTGATCTTCTGAAGGCACTACGTTATTTCTGTTACGAGCATTTTAAAGCACACTGATTGAAGAGCATTCAGACATCTATTAAGAATACACTATAAACTGCTGTTAATGCAGTTTGAGAGTAAATTTTAATGACTTACTTTAAAATGCTTATGTGGAGTATTACCTACTAAAATGTAACTCTGAAATAACCTTAATTAACCTCTGGCATCTAAAAAGGCAAAAGGTCAGAGGTTCTATTTAATTAAAAAAAAATAAATCTATATATACTGAAAACAGCAGCACTTAAGGAAAATGAGAGATTCTCCTTCACTGCAGGAAGAAGTCATACTAAATACTACATATATCTTCTTTGCAGTGGTATCTTGTTTTGTAGTACTAGAATTCATTACACAAAACACGAACACAGAACTGATTACAGTTAAGAGCAATAAAAGCCAAGTAAATTCAATTACCTACAAACACCTTTTAAAAATTCTCTAGCCTTGTTCCCACTATCAGAATGTTTTCATCATCCTCTTAGTTTAACTTGAATATAAAACTCCAAGCCTCATCCAAAAGCACCAATGGGGTGTAAACAACAACAGCTTAACAGGAAACAAGGCTGAGTATTCCTAAATTTGAGTTATTTTATTTTCATTGTCGGGCTTTTGCTGCTGCTGTTGCAACATTCAATCTAAATATCCCTATAAATATACATTTTTTTGAAAAGATAGTGGACAAAAACACTCCTAAATCACTACATGCTATAATTCACCTTGATATTAAAGACCAGTCCCATTCCCAATAGCCATAAAATAAGTACCATAACCAATATAAGGGAAAAAAGAAAAAAAAATACAGAAAATTTTTTTAAAAAAGGAAAAATGTTAAATGGATCATAATCAACTCTAATCTATGCATATTTTCTATATTTTTTTAATCTGTCTTCCATATCCTTTATTAATAATATTTAGTAGCTTGTTTTAGAAAGAAAGATGGGAACTTGAAAAATATGAGGTACAAGTTACCAAGAATGTAGGAAGCCTCACATGAACATCCTTTCCTGTAATCTTCAGGAAAGATCTCACTACTAATCCTAGCAGTTTTCTTAACCCCAAATTTTGCAAGAGCATGAAGATTCAGAACTAGATGTGGTCTACCTGGCCATGCCATTTATTAGATTTCTTCTATCAAATTAGGCTCCTTCTCCCTATACCAGGCCTGGAAAAGTCTCCTTCATCTCCAATTTCAGAAAGCTTCCTATTGACAGGCAAGAGGAAACCTCTCCATGCCTTACCAGCACTGAACCAGGTGGAAGAGAGAGACAGACAAAGTGGGGAGAAAAGATGAGTCTATTGCACTATCTGTCCTTCAGTTTTCAAACTAAGCAAAATATCACATAAAAAAAAGTGTCTAAGTTTCCTCTCATTCTCCAGGGAAAGAGAGGGTCTCAGTTCTTTACTGAAGAAGCAACAATAGGTAGGTGTGAAGTCACAGTTGCTTAATGTCTTTTACGTGTTTTCTTTATTCTTCCTTGGCATAGCCAAGGCAACACAGAACAAAGAGCCCTTCGTCTGCAGGTCACTCCAGAAAACTGAAGCTACTGAGACAATTTCCATTTCAGTTCAGAAGATATTTCTGAAATTATGAAGAGATTCAACAGTTTCATTGAATTATTAATAGATCTTCATTAATACACAAGTGTCAACATCCAGAAAACACCAAAAGCTGTTTCGTATTTCAGCTGATAGGGCTGCAAGCTTTAGTATTCCTCCAGTGCACTGAGCAGCCTTCTAGCCAACTGCACCAGTGACAAAGCCTTATACCATTTGAATACAAATAACTGGGGGGAGGTAAGAGGTGGAATCATGTACCTGAGATTAATTAATATTTTCACGACTATACCAATAGTAACTAAAAACACCAGCAAGCAAATTCCAGGATTTCAAGTACACAAATGGAGAGGTCCAAAATGAAGTTAATGACTTTGATTATTTATGGATATACGGTCTTACAACGCTGCTTCTGAAAATAACACTTTTTTTCCAAGACACTGTTAGTGCTTATTTATAGAAAATTTTATGTAGATATCAGAGTCTTTGGCATTTCTCCTAAATGTTCTCACAATATGCTGTTAAAAGTTAATGGATAAGAATGCGATTAAACTCAGTAGGAGTGCTAAATGAAGACAGCCCCACAGCCACTATATTAAATCACAAAATTTTCTAGAGATTTAGAGGGGTAGGTTATTTTGTAACCTATTCTCTGAGGGGGAAAAGAGAAAAAAAAAAAAGAAAGAATTCTGAAACAAGGACTTGGAAGAAAAGAGGTTTATAGCTAAACTTTTATCTCTACCAATCACATCAGCAATTCAACCACAAAAGCAGGCCTCATAACCACACTAGCTACCCTGTTACATTTGACAGCTTAACCACAAAAACAAGGTGATGGAGTAAACAGGTTATTTGAAATCTGTAATAAAAATAATAATAATAATTTTTTAAAAATCACAACAAGGCAAAAAACCACACATCTCTCTTGATATCAAAATTTTGTTCAACAGATAACAGTGAGAATTTCCAGCTGGAGAGTGGGAACGACCATTCAAAACTAAAAAGGTGCCCCAAAAAACTATCACAAGTTACCACAGCACCACTACAGAAGCCAGAAAAACAAATAAGGATATGTGGGAGGAGTAAGTTATATAGGCTAAACTATAGAAGGAGCTGAAGGAACATGGGGGCAAAGAGCTCAAACTGAATATGGCCAACATGAAAACTGAGGACTTACTAGTGGGAAATGAGAATAAGACTGTGCATAAAATTTTAAATAGTTATGCAAAAAGAAGATCAAATTAAATGCAAGGAAATGGAAAAACGATCTGATGTTGAAAATGACAGAAGCTGTTACAAAAGGTCATTTCTGAATCCACAGAAGGAGGTAAGTCCAAGAAGGTAGAGAGATGACTGAGAGTTAGGTCATAGTATAAATCCAGAGTCACAGGAAGATGACAAGAACCTCTCAGAGATCTTTAAAGAAACATCAAGGTACATGAAGAATTAAGCCTGCAGTGAATCGCAGAACTCAAGGACATGAATGAGAGCAGTAATGTGCAATATTCAGATCAAAAATATATCTTCACACACACAGGCACTGCTAAACTAAAAGCCAAATCCTTTTGCGTGATAAGTGCAGTTACTGCTCTAGTTTCCCATTTTATAGTAAGAAAGTTTAAGTATTTTAATATCTGGAGTATCTTTTCATGCAATCCAGCAATATTCTCATGAAAGGAAGGCTAGAAAGAGCAACTATGAAGAGGTATTTTGAAAACACAGCGAAGGTTTTTATACCCATAGTAAACAGCCAAGCTCCCCAATTTAGAGAAAGACCTGCTGAGACACAGACCCCTTGGAAAGGACCTCTGGAGGCCATCTGGTTCAACCAACACAGACAGTTGCTCAGGACCACATCCAGACTTCTTGAGTATTGCCAAGGATGGAGACTCCACAGCCACCCTGGCCAACCTATGCCAATCACCCTCACAGTTAAAAAAAAAAAAAAGTTTCCTGATGTTCATAAGGACCCCTGTGTGGGAGACAGTGTCAAAAGCCTTACTCACATCTAGACAGACAATATTGCTGCTGATGTGGCTGGACATGGTTTCAAGGATGACCTGTTCTATCACCTTTCCCAGGATTGATGATAGACTGACTGGACTGTCCTTCCTCAGGTTCTCCTTCTTGCCCAATCTCCTATTAAAATATTGTCTCATTTTAATCTCTTCTCAGTAATCCTCTGCATTTTCACTGATATCAAGATGAAACTCTGCAGATCCTTACAAGTTTTAACACCTTTTATTCAACCACACAGACAAGCGTAACATTGCTCTCTACAGTATCGTAGACTACAGCATGGACTATAAAGTATCAGAGAAGCACTGAGATAAAAACCAGAATGAATCAAGACAAAGGACAAGGAGGGGCTCACTTACTAGTTATGGTCATGGGCAAAAAACAGACTCGACTTGGGGAAACAACATCAATTTATTTTAAACAAAACCACCACCAGTTTTCCAAATGAATCAGAGTAGGACAGTGATAAATACAACCAGATCTTAAAAACACCTTTCCCCTGCCTCTCCCCTCTTCCCAGGCCCAGCTCTGCTACCTCCTCCCCTGCAGCAGCACAGAGAGGCAGGGAATAAGGGTTTTAGTCAGTCCCAGTCCCTTCCACACTGCTTCTGCTGCTCTTTCCTCCACAAACTTTTCCTGCCAGTGTGGGTCTCTTCCATGGCTTGTGGTCTGCTGCCGTGACAGACCATTTCAGTGCATGCTTCTCTCAGAGTCATGGCCTTCTTCAGGGTAATTCTCCTGCTCCAGCGTGGGATTCTGCCCAACTGTTGATCTCTATGGGCAGGCTGCAAGGGCTCACTCGCCGCCGTCTGAAGGGGAATGGCTGCTCTGGTGTGTCTTCCCTGCTCCTTCCTCACTGACCTCTGTGTCCGTGTGGTTGTCTCTCTCTGATCCCACTCCACTTCCAAATAAAAGAACTCCCAAAGCAGAACCCCCTACCCAATAGGTTTTTCCTCTCCTAAATATATTATCAAAGTAGCACTGATTGGCTTGGCCTTGGCCAGAGGCTGGTCTGACCTGGAAGCTGAGGGAGCTTCTCAAAGCTTCTTACAGAAGCCACATCAGTAGCCCCCTCCCACACTACCAAAAACCTACCAGACATGAACCCAACACACAAGCTGAGAGCAGCAAACACAGAAAAATAGATATTTATCTTTCTTTCTGAGATATATTTACCTTTCCTCTCTAGCCTTATAAATATAAGTCTTCTGTTTAAGGTACCCCATGGAATCAAAAAACCATCTAATGCATGATTCATTTCATATGCTACTCTGCATTTGGTGAAGGATGAAGTAACAACTAAATAAGATTTATCAAAATATTTCATAGACTATCAGGAAAATATTTTGAGATTGATTTCACTGGGAGTCATCTGAGAGCAAAGCTGTTTAACACACTCAGAGCACACATACAGAAAAACAAGGTGCTAACAACCCAGTTGCTTCCTTTTCATCCTGAAGGTAAATCACTGCTTGCTGTTGAACTGATTTAACAGGCAGATTACACACATAAGCATATAAGGTTTCTCTTCTCTCATCAAAATTAGTCTTTGACAAGACCTCTGAACAAAAAACACCACAAGCCATCGCATTATTCTGGACAAAGCTTACAGATATGCCATCAAACTTAACTTTATTTGTACAATAAAGAAAAAAAAATACCCTCTCCAGACACATTGCAATAGGCATGTAAAGCTCTAGCAAAAAAAAAAAAAAATCACTGGTTTATGTTAGAAATATTTACAATCAGAATTGTACTTCTATTACAACTTAAAGAAAATGTTATTTTGTGACTCCCCAGGGAATCAAACACAAGGACTTGAAACTTGTATTTTTATCTGCAAATTTGCACTTTAGATTCAATAGAAGTAACTATTACAAGGATGCTTAGCTATATTATAGTATTTTTCAAGCACATTCAAGTTGCATTTAATCCCTCCACTTCTTAAATGGAGAAACACTCTCACTGGGGTGGCTTTGTGAAATGGTGTAATAGATAAGCCTGAAGGTTAGATGAATCCTGCTTTAGACTCTGCAATGAAGTTGTAGCATTTCAGAGCCAATCTGTCCATGTCCCCAAGGCATACTGCCCAAAGCACAGTAAGGAGAAGAGAGAAACAAGATTCTTACAATCCTACAATTTCAGCACACAAGTGGAAAACGTATCCCCTTTACGTTATACATCTCGCAGAAGTCAAGTACAAGAAAAAACTACATCTGAAAAATGTCCTGGTAGGCACTGAGGTACCAGTAGAGTCTCTGAGCAGATTTTAAGGCTAAATTAGATACTTTCATTAAAACATCTGTTTGATGCTAAATTGTTGTTAAAAGGTAATTCAGAACTTAGCAGTTACAGAGAAAGAAAATCAGAAAAATACACTGAACATTTCTTTGCAACACTGTGAGCCACATCCAGACATCTCTTCTCCCCAGTTCAGGAGAGACAGGGATCTGCTCGAGAGAATCCAACAAAGGCTACAAAGATGATGAAGGGACTGGAACAGGTGTCTTATGAGGAAAGGCTGAGACACCTGGGGCTCTTTAGTCTGGAGAAGAGAAGCCTGAGAGGGGATTTGATAAA
>JANIJG010000401.1:26420-54299 GCA_024611175.1 Megaceryle torquata | reverse complement strand
GAGCACTGGAATGGGCTCCCCAGAGAGGTTGTGGAGTCTCCTTCTCTGGAGATGTTCAAGACCCACCTGGCTGCTCCCGTGTGACCTGTGCTGGATTCTATGGTCCTGCTCTGGCAGGGGGGTTGGACTCGAAGGTCTCCAAGGTCCCTTCCAACCCCTGACATCCTGTGATCCTGTGATTATGTGTGATTCTGGTTTTACAGCTCCTAAGAGTTATAGCAGAAATTAAAAAGACTTAGAGAACACTTGAAGTATTACACATCATTTAGAAGACTAGGAATGTTCAGGCAGAGATGACACAGGAAACAGGGCAAATGCATCCTTGGTGACATGTAGAGGAGAAGAGAGAGAAGTACTTTTTGTGTGTGCGTGAAAATATTACAGGGCTTCAAATGAAGCTATGGGGTGTCAGGATCAAATCAAGCACCACACTGTTAAACTGTGGGACTCCTTGCCACAGGATGCTATGGCTGCTACAAATACCTGGGGGGGAGGATGGCCAGAATCACTGGTACCAGCAGAGAAACACTAACTGAGCACCTTTGGCTCAGAAGACCACATGTTACTAAGAAGTATTTCAGGAAAGCATATCTACAGACTTGCCAGGGACTAGGAGAGCATATAAAATCAGGGAATTTGGAGAAAAGATACTGTGCTCTGTCAGTCTTTGAACACTGTACTGAATAACGTGTAAAATGTACAACAAAATAAATCCATAACTATTTGATGTAATTATGAGCCTAAACTATCTCAAAAGGCAAAATTGTTTAGAATTAAGGAAGGACAGAGGGATACTACATAGAATGGAAGAAAATAAGATAGACAGGAGGACTACAACACAAATCAGTAGTGAATTAGTCTGAAGAAATCATGTTCTAAATATGCATTGTTAGAAGTAACCTAATACCCGATAAGTTCCCATCACTCTAGTCGCTCCTGTAGGAGAGAAAATGACTATACACAGCTCTGAGAATGAGTTAAGGATGCAGATGTGCACCTGTTATGATAAAATAGAGTTGTAAGATATACACGCAGAAGCTTTCTCAGCAATTGTCAACCACATATGTATAAACCTGCTAGCAACTTTTTCCTTAAACAGCACTTCAGAGCTTAGTAACTGGGGCCAAAATCAGACTAGACTCTGGAAAAGATGTTGCATTTTATGATTCACTCTTAAGAGGACTAAAGTATGTTCTGTACTCCTTATTCCTGGGGGGAGAGGGATGTCTTACACTTCACTCTCACACTAGCTTGTCTTTTTCAAGCTAGAAAAGGCATTGAAAAGGGATGTGTGTAAATATTACACGCCCAAGTTTTCACAACATCTTTTCAGTCATGCTTTCCTAGTGTATTCACAAAAATGTGCATATGACCGAGTATTTTGGTACACCATGACCTAAAAAGGGGCAGTTTGCTAGTGAAAGGAAAGAGAGGAAGCAGCAGGATAAGCTGCTAAAAAGTTGTTAAAATTCATACTTTATCCCACCTGACAGTGAAAATCTTATGGAAGGAAGAAACGTGTTTGGGGCTTGTTTTTTGGGGGTTTTGGGGTTTTTTTTTTTGTTTTTTTAAAGCCAGAATAGTAAAAGTAAATTGCTTCAGTGAGCAACGTGTGTCCTGATGCTTGCAACACTTGTCACAACAACAAAAAAACCCAAACACAAAAAAAAACCCCCACAAATATCCCACAAATAATCCCTCCACAAAAGAAGCATTCTCCTCTGTTTTGGTTTTGTTTGGTTGGGGTTTATTTTCTTCTGTACTATATACTTCAAGAAAGCTAAAAATTGGCTCTGCACTACTCAGTTATCATTATAAAGTTAAAATACAGACCATAATGCAGAGCAATACAGTCAGAAGAAAATAATTCATAAACGACAGAAGCCAAGAAAAGCATAAAAATGTTTAAAACAATATAAAAATCAATATTTAATAACCAACATATAATCTGGATGCAATGAATAAAGCAACAGGCATAAAAAAATTTTGTGGATTTTAAACCATAACACTTTAGTACCAGAGGAATATATATAATTTGTAACAAATCAACAGCCCCAAGGTGTGACTGAAAGCTTCCTCCCAACCCCTATTTTTTTGCCATATCACATTCCACCCCACAAAAGTATGAGATGGGGGAAAACAGAAATGTTTTGTTCACCCCACCCATACCAGTAGGACAATCACAGTTTCATAAGGAACAAAAAGTGACAGGGATAGCCTACTGAGAATTGCTGGTTTAAGTTCAAGTACAAATTCACTTCACCCACTGGCACAGTGAAGTTCTGTCCTCTTTTGAGCCTTGTAATTGTGAATATTTGCATGCACTTCAAAGGGACAAAGCTGGACTCCAAGACTTCTTGTCTGCACCTCATCTCCAAGTATCCTCACCTACAAATACATTTGCAAACATCATCTCTTCAGCGTTGACTCCCTCATACCACTGATCTGAAGCAGTCTCCTTTAGCCTAAACTGAACCTCAACTTGCCCTTCTCACAATGCCTGGCTATCATGAGCAGTACAACACAGTTGTAATAACCCTTTTACTCTTTCACTCTAATCTTGATCTCAGGTCAGCACCTTTTTTCTCAAGTATTACAGACACCATCATCCATCACTCACATCTGCATTCAAGCCTCTTCTTGTGTCCTTCACTCCATCTATGTCTGATTTTTGAAGGGTAACTAAAAAGCTTCTCAAAGAAACACTTTCTCAGTGACTCTCTTCCAGCTTTCATCTCTCCTTAGCCCAGTCATTTTATTATCTCCTCTCTGCCCTTCACAAATGCATCTTCTCCCACTCTTATCTATTCACAGTACTGCTGAAAAGACTCTCTTTACATCCCATCACTTTGGCTGCCTTCCACTTTCACTTCCTCTCTCTCCATTTTCACAGAACAAACTTATTTTTGTAACCATTCACTGTTTATGCCCACTTAAGGGAGAGCCAGCCAATTCAACTCGACAGAACTCGGGGCAGCACCTGGCAGAAACCTATCCCTTTGCTGGTGTCAGATTTGCTTTCCTCCGGTTTAATTAGTTGAAATGATCCAGAGGGTTAAGAGGGAGTAGGACTGAGGGGTCAAAGAAGCACAAATTAAAAAGAAGAAGAGTCCATTTCTAGAATAAGACAGATCATAGAATCACAGGATCATCAAGGTTGGGAAGGACCTCCAGGATTATCAAGCCCAACCTTCTACCCAACACTTCCATGGTCACTAGACCATGCTCTGAAGTGCCACATCTACTCACTTTTTGAACAGCTCCAGGAATGGTGACTCCACCACCTCCCTGGGCAATCCAGGTGCGTAGAGATGTGCATAGAGGGAGATGAGAATGCATGGAGTGTTGAGCATGGGCAAGTAAACCATTTGGTTGGCTACGTTTCCTGCTTTCAGCTGCCTAAAGGTCTCTCTAATACACACACGGAAAATAAATAAATAAATAAATAAAATTCGCGCACTGTCCCACTCATCTAAGTTGCCAACACCTACTTAGAGTCAGAACAGCCAACCTGGAAAAGGCACAAGTAGCTAACAGTAACTGTGCTTTAAGTTGAGATATTAAGTATAGCTGCCCTGATACCATCTCTGGAGCTGAACATGAAGTGCTAACGCATCTCAAAACTCAGAGCCAAATTGAGGGGCCAGTAGCATCATTCTGCAGTCTTGCACTGCTTGCATCTCCTACCAGCTACAGAGCAAAGGGGGCTAAAAAAAGACCAACTTTTTCTTCAGCTAGTGAAAAACTTGCTGGCAAAGAGACACTGTTGGCACCTTCTCATACAAGACAACTTGTTGTAATGTTTCCATGCATTTAATGACACATATCAAAGTTCAGTGAAGGTACAATTCAACAGTGATCAGCCTGCTCTTGGATGACAAGAGGGGTCTTCTGTCTAGGAGAGACTGTGATGCTCATGCACCATTACACCTTTGTCTTGTTCTTTACATAGTCCAGTTACATGGAAAACACTCCCCATCCTTCAGTCCAAATTAGTTTCACCTACAGTTAACCTGGCAGACAAAGCATTACATATGCAAGCTCTGAGGTAAAGCTTCAGTTTTGCAATCCAGGAAGGGCTATATGCTGCAGGGGGACAGGGGAAAGTTAAGCCATCTCAACACCATTTTGATCCCATTAGCTCAACTTCTTGCTTGTCCACAGCCCTCTTGCTATGGTGAACAATCACCTCCTCATAACAGAAATAATCACTTTCAAATCAGGACAAAGATCAGTTATATTCTGTAGAACTGTACCACCACTCCAAATTTGATGCAAGGTACTCCAATAATCCATCTCACGGATGAGTCAACAAGACAGAGCCAGTTTCAGCACTGGCTTTGTTATAAAGGTGTCAATCTGACATCCCATTTTGCAAATTTATAGTACAAAAGAATGCTGATGACTGATGTCATGTTGTTCTGTTTAGAAGGTATACTAAGATGGGCTACTAACAAACCTAACCAGCATAACGCTTAAGTGATCTGTTTCTACTGTGCAACACCCTTGTAACCAGCCACTACTTTCATTATCTACAGGAACAGCTCAACTGAACAGAGACGAGTACCAGCCCTCCACATTTTCAAAGCTCTAATCAGTGTTACCCTTCAATCCATACAGAACAGTGATCTGTGCTGCTGACATCTGCTTGGGTACCTAATCTCAATCCATTCCTAATCCTGAGGGAACCAGGAATTGCAAACTGGCAGTTACAGGAGATTCTTAGTGCAGTTGGCACATTTTCCATCTCTAGTAATGCTTTTGTGACTCAGAAGCAGAGCATTTCCAAAAAAGAATTCTACCAAAACAATCCACATCTGTTCTCTCTCAGCATCACTCTCAGTAGGTCTCTGACTTACCACAGCCATCTGATAAAATTGGATGCAACACCCTCGTCTCAAGCCCCAAAATCACGATAATAATCTACACAGCAGCAATATTGGATCTACCCAGGGATCACTCATACTCTCTGGACATCTGCTCTTGAGTGCTGCTACTCCACAGCCTGAATATCACATAGCACTCTGGGCCCACCTACCTTACTTGTAGTTAGCTGTCATGAAACGCCGCACTACTATGAGTGTCATTTCAGACTACAGATGGCATCTCTACCCCAGCTGCCACTGCTGAGTCATACTGCTCTGCCATTTGCTCACTCAGAATACACATTTGCTAAAATAGTTGCGAAGATTGAAAGCTCATCTGACTTACTGTACCCAGATCTGTTTTGATACCAAATCTCCATTTTTTCTTACTGCCGCCTTTGTCACGTTGCTGTTTGTCAGAGGCGACTTACTGAAAGAGAAGATAGCAACTTTGCAAACAGGTTTTTTTCTCCCTCGCCACTTCAGGATGCTCTTGAATTGCCTATGTGCTGGCCAGAGAGGCCCTTGGAGCAGGGAGGCAGCTCTGGACCCTGCTGGGTTCCAGCTGAGCAGAGGGGCCAGCACATCTCCATGTCGATATGGTGAGTAGCAGCCTCTCAGAGGACAAGCTCCACCCGGAGCAGTCACAGACTAATGCAAGAAATTTCATTTCCCAAACTGCTGCTGCTTGTTTTTTCTACATACATCAATAACAGCAGTAATGAAATTTGAAACTTGATTATCAAAATATTTTGCTACATCCCTCCTAATCCATCTACTTCAACCTCCTCAATACTACTACATTCGATCCCCAGAGAACTAGAAAATCCCAAAGAGAATTGCTAGAAATAAAAAGCATTAATTTGTTAGTTAACAGAGAACACAAAAAGAAGGAGACTGACTGCCAGAAAATATTTTTAATTCCTTCAGCATTCAGTTGGACAAAGACACACGTGGCCCAGTCCATCACCATACTTTGTAAAGGAAATGTTAGGCAAGACAAGTGTTCTCAAATATTATTCAAGACAAGGGACTACCTACAACATTATAGTTATGCAATTAAAATACTCAAAACAACAGAAGAGTCTTCACTGACACTGAACCAAACAGCAAATCCCACCTAATCCTCAAAACTCCTTTGCCACAGCAGGAATAGCACTACTAGGTCCAGCAGGGTTAATGAAAAGCAAGGTGAGGCAATTTCCCCTTTATATTTGTACGTTGTACAGAGTAAGTGTGAAAGAACATACTAACTCTACACCACCAAAACCCACCGTGATTTTTAGAAATACTGAAGGACAATTAGAAACAGTTAAGATGACAGGAGACAAGAAAGAACTAAGGACATTTTTCCATAAACCAACTAGTTTTTAGTATTAATGTTAGTGTGATAAGGGTTCAAAATTTTATGTTTTCTTGCCCTTGAGAAGCAGGCTTCTTCACCCTTGGATACAGTTGTTTATTTCTTTGCTGCTTTTAGGTTGAGAAAATCCGAAATTCAGAACACCAGTATCAGAAAGGAAGCAGGGGAGGATCTAATTTGAACTGGGTTTAAATTCTACAGCCATATATGAATTAGGATTATGTTTATTCAATCAAAACTTTCAAGTTGCCTTGACCAATTCGCATGCTAGAGTAATTGCTTCAGTTTCATCTTTGTTTCCTCTGAAGTGGAAATTCATATTTGTTGCCATAGACCTTGAAGAGCAGAAGTAGGACAAACTTAATTTTTTAGTTCTTTTAAAGTCTCAAAACAACATTGTTTGTACTGTTTCCAGAAAAAAAAAAAAAAAGGGCTAGAACCCTAAGTTGCTAATTTTTCTATTCAAGCCATAAATTGCTATTTAAAAATCGTATGGTTAATTTATATTATATCAGAAATCTAATGGGAAGACAAAAAATCTCTTAAAGAACACGTCACTTAGGAGTTACAAATTACATCATTGTCATCAAAACCCACTCAGCAAGCAGTGACAGGTGAATTATTCCAACTGTCTGCTGATTAAGTAAGCCCCCAAAACTACCACCACACTGACAACCAAAACTCCCCAGTAAATTATCACACAGTGGTCATAGTCTGAGGTAACCACAGGAATACCTCTGGTTTAGAACTTTTACACAAATGTTATTTCATCATGAAAATTAAATGATATTACATTTCTACGAGATGCAAACACTGGTGCTGTAAGCAACAAGCTGACAGAAAGAAAGTAGTCAAAATTTTGGACAAATATACTACATGGCTCAGGGGAGGGACCACTGAATATTGCTGCTGATGTAAAGAATTCAAGAAGGAGAAATTGTCAGTTCAAGAAGAGTAAGAAGCCGAGGAGCAGCACCGGAGTGACACAGTTCCGCCCTAGGACAGAACCCTGCCGCAAAGTCCTCCTGTCAGCTGTGCCTGCAATACATAAAAGTGACATGAAATAAGCCTTAACTACTACTCAGGCTTAAATCCAGTAGGAGTATGTAAGTGCAGATTGGTGCTAAATTTACAAGAACTTTTTAACACTGATTTTTTTTGAGTTGAGATGCTATGCACACAGGGGCTATTTACACACATGCTAATGTTTCTAGTGCAGCAGCCTTCAAGTCAGGCTATTAAAAATAGAAGGCAATGGGTAGGAGGGGAGGTGCTCCTCTTTATCAGCAGCATCATACTTTAAATGGATAGAGTGAAAAGAAAGAAGGAAAATTATGAATAAGTATAGATATGTGAAAGAGGAGGACAGCAGTAAAGAAACATTAGGTGTTATGCTATCCCCCCCCCCCCCCCAAGGGGAAAAAAAAAAAAATTGAAATTGAAATTTTTTTTTATTAACCACAAACACAAAAAAAATAGAAAGAATAATTGGAAAAAAAAAAAGAAGAAAAAAGTGAAAAGAGAGAAAACAGTCGAACGAGAGGGAACAAAGAAGAAAAAAAATAGGGGTTATCCGATCCCCCCCCCCCCCCCCAAGGGGAAAAAAAAATACTTAATATTGAATTATTTTTCTATAAGCCACAAATACAAATCAAGTAGAATGAATACTTGGAAAAAAAACAAAGAATATTTCTAATTAGGATCACTGCTGCTAATTACTTCAAGACAAATTATCACAATAAAAATGTCAAACTTCCAATTTAGGGAGCAAGCCTTAAGTCATTCTGAGCCTAAAGATACCAATTACATAAGTAATAAATAGCTTTAGTCAAGTTTAGGCCAACTCATTTATACAGAAAAGTCTTCGAGTACCGTTCTGAAGGAAAAAAAATGTTACTTTTTATAGCTATTTGATTCTCCATTTATATTAGGAAGATATATAATTTCCACATTTCTTCTGTTAACCAAACACAAAGTATTAGAATTAAAATACAAGCATTCAGAAATACACTTGCAATTAATATACTCAAAAAATAGAATACACCCAAGAGCACTGGCAATAAGACACTTTTTGTAGCCCTGAAAAATTCCATTGCTGTAAATTATTCCCTCCCCTTGCTCTGTTACATAAAAGGCTGGCGATCAGACAGGAGCAGCTACTGCTTTGATGCAATATGGTTTTACTCTCTTATTTAGTGTAAAAGGCGTGAAAATTTTCACCTACCCTGTTTGAACAAGAACTAAAGTGGTACCAGTTTTTATTAAGCATTATCTATACCACAGTTCCCTTTCTTCAGTAACATAGCACTGTGCTTAAAAAAACAAAATTATTCTTACAAATTCATTTGCTTTCAAACTCCGGAAAGACTGGCAGGCAGTGTCTGCTTTCTCAGGAAGCTGTAAAATAATGTAGATTAACAATTCCTAAACAATCAAGAGTTTTAGCTGACAGTTAAGGTCTGAGCCCAGGATACATCATGAGGTTTGCTTCCTTTAGCTACTGCAATAGCTCCTTGTCGGGCCGCTGCTGTTACTGATCAGTTTTTCTGGTGTGTCAGAACATTGTATTTCCAGTGATAGCAGTCACTGCCACATTTTTGGCCCTGTATCAGTCATTTGTTATAACTTCACAATTTGCTAGCTGAGAAAAGAAGAACAAATAGTCAGCTACAAATTTGACCGAAAAATAGGACAATTTTTTTTTATATTTTTATGGAACTATATAAAATTTATTTATTTATACATTCTAAATGTTTAGGATGCTTGGGTATCACATCACAAGTGCAAAATCTTCCTGGAAGAAAGTGAGAACATGAAGCTCCCACTATATACAGGAGTGTCAATATAATCACCTACTTCACCACTCACTCTTCTGGTTAGGAAGTCAAAGCAACTGACCCAACTTACTCTACACTTAGCACTTCCTTCTAAGCAGAGAGAGCAAAACAGAAGTTTGGAAGGGAAGTGAGCACCAGAGAGTAACCATTACTTTCTATCGCAGTTCCACAGTCTCTCCCCTATAATAGATGAGCTGACAGGGGACCAAAGAGCTTTGGGACCATACACCTCCCTCCTACAGATTTCTCCAATTTGACTTTTTCTTCCAAACAGAGCACTTGTGATTGTGTTTCATCTTATTTGTCTATATGCTAAGAGCTGTAGTTTTCCTTCTATAATTTATTCTTTAAATACCAGCAAATGAAACACAAAAATACAAAATATAGAGAGTACATGGGGTTTATTCTGTCCTACGTGTAAAACCTGGGCACCCAAAAGAGTAATTTCTCATCCTAAAGGATTTTAGCAGCTGTCATTAGCTTCTGAATAAAAGGTTAGCATAGGTTCAGCCTAGAAGTGAAGACATCTTGATCTACTGCTAACAGACAGAAATAAGCAGGAGTTCCCATGTATGACAAACGAGATCTTATTTACACAAGGTTTTAAAGACTTTTTTGTGAACCATAAAAGTGTTTACTGATATTCATCTCTCCTCTATAGATTTTTTTTTTGTGCTTTGTCCAATGATGAAAAGCAAATTCAGTCTCTCAGTAGCTCCATGTTAGTACTTCTCCAATTGTAAAAGTAAACTTCAAGAGTTTTAAGTGAAATGGGGTTTTTTTGGTGTTTCTTGGGGAAGGGGAAGGTTCCTAAAAATTTGCTGGGGGGAGGGGGATAAAATTTAAATCTAAAAAGAATAAAAGTTTCCAGTACAAGAACTGTAGACTTGTTAGATGTTGGATTTTTCCTCTTTGACAGTCAGTGTTTAAGGAATGAGAGAGTCTGAACTTCTTATCTGTTTTGGTTTGAGGCTAGAACTTGGGTAATGGAGTAAAGAACACTGAGCCTAATTATGTCCTGTTGATTAAAATACACATGCAGATAAAAGTTTGTCACCATTACCTGAAAACCATCTATTCTCACATGGATGTGCAAAACCCACTAATTACTGAAATCTACAGTCTTCTTTTGAAGAAACAAAGCCAAGTCCAGGACAAACAGGGAAATCTCTCTCTAACAAGCACAAACATAAAAGATTCCCTTTTCTAATATATATTTAAAACAAAACAAAACCACCACACCAATACCAAACAACAACAGAACAACTGTCTTCACATCAGAAAGGAAGCTTCCAGTTACTGCATCCTAAGCATACACAAAATTAACCCTTCTGCTTCTCCTAAAGTAGGTGGGCTCCTCATTAACTACTGCCACTGTCACTTCAGCCTTGTGTCCACAGCCCTAATGCCTCCCTGCAGGCTCTCCTCCAGCTTCTGCCATTTGGTGCAATCACAGAACATCAGGTTATAGAAAGCAGTGATTTGTCAGGCTTGCTAAACACAGTCAGTGCATCCACACTGGGCAGACAGGGACTCGCTGCTGTGGCTCTACAGCAGATGCGAGTTTGCCCAGCTGGGGCTCCGAGATGCTGGAGAGCTTTGTAACTGTGTTAACACAGTGGCCTGCCTGAACCAAAAAGCTCTGCTTGGAAATAAATCATATTAGCCTGGTCTGAGCACTGGACTGGGTCAGCACAGCTCCTGGATGAGAGGTACCATGATGGTCCTCAGGCTTGGAGCATGCTCCACCATGTCTGCTGCAAAACATTCTATGGGCACAGCCAGTATTAGTCATCTGCGTGGAAAAAACTGCAGCAGAGAGCTGTGGTCACTGGTGACAAAATGACTGTAGAGGCTTGTACTAGAAATTAAAGCAGGAGAAAAAAAAAATCCTCAGTTGGGATACAGTATGTTCACATTCCTATCAAAATAAGACATCGGTTTAAGTGCTTAAGATTAAACCAGTAAACAACAATAGTTTTATATCAGAGCTTAGCCAAAAATGTTTCTAGTCATGTTGGACTTTTCAGATTGTGTTTTTCATAAGGTAGGAATGGAGAAAAGCCTCAAACCAAAGTCATGATGCTTCCTTGCCATAAGGACTTAAGGTAAGTAACCCTCCCTGTTACCAGGAGACCTAAACTTAAAACATTCTGATGCAGTTTCTTGCTTCAGAAAAAAAAAAAAAAAAAAAAAAAGATTTACATTAGCAGAGAGAAGTGAAACCTGACCTCCCAATATAGAGTACTATGCTACCAGTTAAATAACAGATTTATGAATAAATCTTTTGTTAGAACAGTTCTGTAGGTCCGACCTAAATTCACAACACAATTCAAGGCAACTCAAACTACATTTAGTAGCAGATAAATGCATCAAATAGACATAATCTACATTTGTTTCCTGAATTACCACTCTCAGATTTGTGCTCACACCCACAAATTCTTTTGACCTTTAAGGTGATGAGTTTGACAACAATGTACTATATGGAAACAAGAAGAAATAAATGTCATTTTAAATCTAGAGTTGTATATAAACAGCTCTAAGTAGAACAAAAAAACCTCCTAATGTGTTTGAAGAGCAATAAGCAGTGTATTAACACTGCAGTCTGGGGGCATTTTACTGAGCTGTTTCAACAGAAAACAGGTCAGACAAACCAGGGGTATTTGAAGAAAAGAGAACATGACCTACACTACTGCTCCAACCAGTTTTCAAACTGGTTAGAAAATTCTCAATGTATACAGCCCCAAAGACATAATAATCCATCTTAAATGCCCTGGGAAGAAATTAAAACAGTGATATTAAAGCTGCTGCTTCTATTGGCACCAGCCAGAGATTCCCAAACCCAGCTCTGCTGGTACATGTCATGAAAATAAAGAAACAAAAGATTGGAATGAACAACCAAAAAAAAAAAAAAACAAAAAAAAGATTAATAAAACCACAAAACATTTGATGAACCTGCAAAAACCATTTGCAAAGTCACCATATAGCAGACTAACACAGCGAAATAAAACTAACCTGAGCACCTTAAAAAGGTATTTCAATTTTGAAAATTAAACAGAACTTGCGTGCCTCAAAATAAGCATATATTCCATGGAATAAATAAATGAGGATATTAATAATGCCCTTTTGACGACAGGAAAAAAAATAATATATATAACTTTTGGACTTCACTATGGTTTTAAAAAATTGGGGGGTTATGCCTGTTCTAATATTTCTTAAGCAATAGATCTAGAAGTGCAGCACAGTTATTGGAGTCTGCAAAGCTGACAGTCTCTTGTCCAATGTACTGTCACTACACATCTCAGCTGATTGTTTCAAAGTAAAGACCACTTTTACAAGAGCTAATCAAATTTCAGTAAGTTGAAGCATTTTGATAGCCACAGCATTGTTTGAAGGACACAGGAAAAAAAAAATAAATTAGAAAAAAGAGAAAAGAGTTTTAGTTTATTTAAAATTCCATTTTGTCAAAACACTCTTCAAATTTTTTATTAGTCCATTAGACCCTAATCAAGGTCCACTACAACTTTACCTTCTAAGTTATGTGACCAAGCCTTTCCAAATATAATTATATTTCCTTCCACTAGGTTGTTCTGATCTTGGATGAGGCCCTCCCTTGCCATTTCCACCTCTTTCTAAGCCGTATTTCATAGAAGTGAAGGAATTGGATGAGAAGGATTCAGATTAAGCCATGAAAAAGATTATAAAAGGTAGCCTACAGAGGTTAAATAACATTCTGAAATGATAATCACCTCAGCATGGCAAGTCTCTATGTAGTATCTGTGCACACTTTGGGTTTTTAACATCTGGTATATTGCTGTTGGTATATGAGACTACCTTATCTCACACAAACTACTTCCAAAAAGCAGCTGGAGAAGACACAAGTTAAAAGACCATAGAACAGCATCCACTATAACACAAATGTACAATTTGAGGAGCATTCATTGCAGCAGAAGTCATCAGCCATGCAAAGAGACTCAGAAATGGAAAAGCCCACGTGGAATCATAACAGATTTGTACTACAGCTCTGCCAAAAGCTGCTTCATCCTGGCATCATTCTCTGTATTCACATCAAATGCTAACGTCCTTCCACAAAATACTTGTTGTAAAGTAAGCAGGTTTATTCATATACACAAATGTTTTTCAACTTTATATGCATGTTTCACATTATGTGTGAATGCTATTTTTCACTTACATGAAGTCCAAAAGTTTGACTTTTTTGGCATCTTCTTCAACAAAATTTCAAAAGATTAAGTAGCTTTTACAACAAGTTTCAGCTCCTCAGTGGAGCAGGTCTGTGTGTTTCATATACTCAAACGCTTGATTTTGGAACAACAAAAAGGCAGTGAAACAATAACTAGTTAACAATACTCACCGCAACACTGACACTTTTCTTCCCTATTTATTTGGGGTGGGTAGCTATATACACCATCATTTTAGTCTGTAACACTACATGCCTTTTTTTTTTTTTTTTTTAAACTAGTATGTCAAAGCACTGAATGTGGTTAGCACATTCATTTAAGGATACAGAGCTGTAACTTCTTAATAATATTAAGAGATATCAGTTATTGTCTCTGATGCTATTGGTAATAGTTGTGTTGTAAAAGGAAGAGCTTAGAACATACAAAACCACAGGAACATCTACCTTAATGTCTTCCTTGAAAGAAAAAGCGGGAGGGGGGGGGGAAGGAGGAAAAAAAAAGGAGGGAGAGAGAGAGAAAAAAAAGGAGAAAGAGAGAGAGAAAGAAGGGGGGGAGAGAGAGAGAAAAAGGAGAGAGAGGAAAAAAAGGGGGGGAGAGAGAGAAAAGGGGGAGAGAGACGAGAGAGAGAAAAAAAAAAGAAAGAGGGGAAAAAGAAAAAAAGAGATTTTTAATAGATGCATCTAGTCTACCTATGGCTGGGCCATTAGTAGGTATAGTAATTTTAGAGATTAGATTCCACAAAGCATTCAGAAAATCGAAACATTGGAAACACTTCATTATTAAAACCAACAGACTCTTCAAAGCCTGCTTGTGAAACACTAGCATCCTTACTACTACTGAATTCAAAGGGATGCTTAGAAAGTGAAACGCAAAAGCATTAACTCTAGGAGCAAAAATTTACTAAATTAGGAAGACCATTTTCTGCCTTCTAGTAGCAGGGGACAGCAGGGGTTCAAGGAGACAGGTTGCCTGGAGGGATAAAAATGCATTCCTATCTACCGTTAACATTTTTGCAAAGCCTGCACTCTTATCAGTATCTCTTGATATTGGCTGTCTCCAAGGCCTCAGAATAATTGACTGGAAGCTATGTTGAAAGAGTCATGTTGTGTCAGCTCTGTGATAAACTGGCCAAAGGAAAAAAAGAGGGTTACACACTCAGCCTGGGTTGCAACCTATGACTCATTAAGAAGCTATTCAGCACTTCTAGAGCAATCCACATGAGAGGGGAAGAAAATGGATGTCTTTTGAAGACTAGAATTACACTGCCTTACTGCACTACTGTCAATCCAGCCTTGCACTATAGCTAGGGATCTTCTTTTAAGTCTGTTTGACCTGGAATTTGGGGAGGTTTTTTGGTAACTCTTAGCAACGATCCATTACATTCATAGCAATGACAAAAAAAGACAGAAAGCCTTCGGCAACTTCACGTGCGATCCCCTGCACAAAGTCCACAGCTCTTCAGCTACCCATGTGGCCACTCGCTCAGCAGGGAGGAGCCGGGAGAAATTAAGGCTTTACCAGCTCTTGGTACTTTCACCAGCAAATTTATTACAGTCACGGTGCTCTATCATTGAACTGTTTCAACTTCAAACAGATTTTTTATTCTTATTTTCTTTGCTTCAGTACAGCACTCTGGGATTTTCCAGCCAGACACCTGACCCAAAAGACCAAACAGCCAAATACACTCACTGCAGGCACTGCACACAGAACAACTTTCCACTGCCCAAACCTTGGGATGTGCCAAGAGCATTCAGAAAAGACAACAGCTTTGGTACATAAAGTTGAAAATGGCACAGGTTGCCTAAGTAACAGATTTTTTTGTTGTTGTTATCACTGTTTACGAGCCACACTACCAAGCCTCATACGGAATTTCAAGTTCTTCAATAAGCTTCCACTTTCCTGGTTCCAGTTCCTGCAAGATGAGAGTTTTCAGTCTGATGTCTGGAATGTATCGTAAGGATTTAGGAGGAGAACAGCACTCAAAACAATAGCCCTGACCATGTCTTATTGATACTGCTTCTAGCATGCACCTTTTGATTACGTTCAATAAAAAAAGCTGAAACAACTATTCTGCTGCTTGAACCTTGATACAAACACAATGTAATTTTGCTAATTTGCATATCTGATTTTAGCTTAAAGGACTTCACATTAGTGCAGCATAAGAACAGTTAAGGCCAGAGACTTAAACATATATAAATATACATATGGATGCTTTTATCTGTATCTAATTGACAGAAAGCTACTGATAACTACACATTTACGTACTTCCAACCCACACTTTACCATTAATAATAGAATTTTTAGAACGCTGGGGCAGGACCAAACAAGGTGTTACTCGTTCAGCAAAATCACCATTTCCAATTAGCATCAAAAAGAACAGTTAATGGTAACAACAGTAACACTGAGTTATTGGATTGCCTTTTGGATGGGGGGGAAGGCTGTGGATGTTGTCTACTTGGATTTTAGTAAGGCATTTGACACAGCTTCCCACAGCATTCTCCTGGAGAAACTGGCAAAACGTGGTATAGACAGACTCTTCACTGGATTAAAAACTGGCTGGATGGCTGTTCCCAGAGAGTTGTGATTAATGGGGTGAAATGGAGCTGGCTGCTGGTCACCAGTGGTGTCCCTCAGGACTCAGTTTTGGGGCCTATCTTGTTTGGAATTTTTGTGAATGACCTGGATGTGGGGATTGAGAGCACCCTCAGTAAGCTCGCAAGCGAGACCAAATTGTGTGGGAGTGTTGATCTGCTTGAGGGCAGGAAGGCTCTACAGAGGGGCCTGGACAGGTTGGGTTGATGGGCTGAGGTCAATCGTATGAGGTTTAACAAAGCCAAGTGCTGGGTCCTTCATTTCGGTCACAACAACCCCAGGCAATGCTACGGGCTTGGGCATGAGTGGCTGGAAAGCTGCCCAGCAGAAAAGGACCTGGGGTGCTGGTGGACAGAGGCTCAATATGAGTCAGCAGTGTGCCCAGGCGGCCAAGAAGGCCAGCAGGGTCCTGGCTCGTATCAGGAATAGTGTGGTGAGCAGGAGAAGGGAAGTTATCGTGCCCTTGTACTCGGCACCTGTGAGGCCTCATCTCAAATACTGTGTTTGGTTCTGGACCCCTCCTTGTAGGAAAGACACTGAGATGCTGGAACGTGTCCAGAGGAGAGCTACCAAGCTCGTGAGGGGTTCAGAGAACAAGTCGTATGAGGAAGGGCCGAGGGAGCTGGGTATGTTTAGTTTGGAGAAGAGAAGGCTGAGGGGGGACCTCATTGCCCTCTGACAACCTGAAAGGAGGTTGTAGAGAGTTGGGGCTTGGCCTCCTCTTCTTAGTAACTACTGACAGAACCAGAGGAAATGATCCAAAGCTGCAGCAAGGGAGGTTTAGATTGGATATTAGGAAGAAATTCTTTACAGAAAGAGTGGTGAGGCACTGGAACAGCCTGCCCAGGGAGGTGGTTGAGTCACCGTCCCTGGAGGTATTTAAGAAACGGGTAGACCTGGTGCTTCAGGACATGCTCTAGGGGCAGGCACCTAGGGGCTTATTTTGTGTTTTTGAAGTCATGTTTGATCAGGGTGTTTAGGTGGGTTTTTTTGTTACGGGGATGGTTGCACTCAGTGATCTAGGAGGTCCTTTCCAACCATGGATATTCTGTGATTCTGTGAGTTCACTGACCAAATGTTTACCACTGGTATTTATATATATCAAGGTGTGACTAAAACTGAGACGACACATTCCAAAGATATTTCTGTTTTAAACAGCTGAGGTAGTTGAGTGAAAAAGTTCACGATCTACTACACATATTCAAGCATTGATTGACTAATGCATTTGCAAGGCACTCATTTTAGTAATTAGGGTGGGAAGTCCATTAATACACTATCCATTAAATAACGATCTCTAAGACTAATGGATAATTGGGGGGGAGGGGGTGTTTATTATGGAAAGCATTCAAATTCAAGTGAGCATCAACAGGAAAAATACTGAGCACGTTACATACGCAAGGTATATTTTAATCACATACAATTTAATATAAAATCTTTTTGGCTTACTTTTCTCTCTCAAACACACTGCTACTGAAAAAACACATTTCAAACCCAAGAGTTGTGCTAACACCACATAAAGCTATTGTCTTTAAATATTTAGGACAAGTTTTATAAAACACTGTATGATCCCAGGATCCCTTTGTGGGTATTTTAAATAGTCAGCCAGCATTTCAAACACAAGAGTATTTGAAAGAGTGCTCAAAAGCACTTTGTACAGATGTTCAGTATTCATTACGCATTTTTATGTCTTTATGCATGCTGTATTATAGATGAGAATTGGCAAGAACAAACCAAGTAAAGACAAAGCCAATAAACATTAACACTGTTTCCCATGCTATGGGTGATTATACATCAATACCCCTATAGTAGTAAGATTTGGGGCATAAAGGACAGCAAGGATTTGCAGCGCTGCACAGCTGGGCGCAGCACTGCTCCCTCAAAACCTCTGCCCCTCTGGCCCCACTGTATGACTGTGCCCAAGGGAGGGGACACTGTAAGGGCGAGGGAGGTGGCTGAGGTCCCATTCCTGGAGACTTTCAAGGGGGCTTGACAGAGCTCTCAGCAACCTGCTCTAGGTGAGGATGTCCCTGCTCTCAGCAGGGGGGTTGGACTGGATGACCCCTAGAGGTCCTTTCCAACCCAGACATTTCTGTTTCTATGTGTTGACCACCTTTCTGGAAAAAGGACTGAAGCAGAGTCACCACATGTATGGTCACAGTGGTGATGTTTGCCATGGGAGAGTCCTGAGGATTACACGGGGATAGAAAATAAGTTTTTAAAAAATGTATTTAAAAAAACCCCAAACAACAACAACAAAAACAACCAAAAAACAAACAAACAAACAAACAAACAAACAAAACGAACCAAACACAGGAAACCAGCAGAGAACCTTGTAGCCCACTCACAGAGTCTCCAGATAACCCGTGGCACACATTTTAATTAAGGCCAATGAGAACATACTACTGGGGAAAAAAGACTTGATTACAATTGCTGCCTTGCTTACTGAAGAAGGTTCCATGATTCTCAGCTAAATAAAAGAAGTTTTAACTAGGAAGGGAAAGATAAGCACGTTCCATAACAGTTCCCTGCTCCTAAAAGCAAAGAAGAACTAGAAGCACACCCAGAAAAGCATCATCCTTTATTCACCAATAAAAGAGACAAGACTGAGTCATCTTTGACATGACAGACTACCTTTTCCAGTTAAACAGCTGAGTCCACATGACTGAGAAACAAAGAGTCCTATATTTATGATATTAAGATAGATATTAACTCCAAATAATACTTGGCCAGTCCTAGGTATCCGCTTTCCCTAGTGCAGTGAGTAGATTGTGGAACAGCAAAGTGAGCCAGTTAAAATCTGTTGTATTCACATTAAGCATAATAGTGAGTAACAAATTCCTCAGTGGCTCGTACAAGCCCTTCCTAAGTCCAAACATCAATTAAAGGCTTATATCATCATGTGCATTTCTTCATCTTTCATCTGTACACGACTAACGTTCATTAAACACCTATATATTCAAACCTGAGAAGAAACTCAAGTCAGAAGGGTCAAAATCCATCAGGTGTCTATGAGCACACACACTCAAGAGCTTGCCCCTTCCAATCCAAACAAGAGGAAGACTCCTTGTTTTATATATTTGCTATAAACATATATTTAGGTCATACTAAATGACAAGCATAAGTAAGAACTTAATATATAATGTGTTTCACTTTACAAATGACACAAAAGAAATAAGTATTATAAGTTGCTACTCTGACAACAATGTAGGAATAGACAAGAAAATGGGAAACTTGAGCAAGGACAGAAAAAATGAGGCAATGGGAGGAAATGCAGGGAAAGTACAAAGTGCTAAAAGGACTACCTTTGTCAGAAGGGACAGAGTGAAGCCATGAAATGCCACTGGGGACAAAGGGAAGCAGAAAGCAGGAGAGGACAGAACACCCAGGCTTTTAATCTCCATAAAATCAGGACTGTTATTTAGTCCAAGTCTGCTTTAAAATGCTTGATTAGATATATATATATATATAAAGAAAATAATAATAACAATCCAAATTAATATGGCTATTATAAACCACAAGCTAAGCCCAGATATGGCATCCTTATTTCTGGATGGGGAAAAAAACCAATACTGATAACAGTATTAATTTATATTTGTACCAGTATAACTTCCTACCAACAGGGTACACATGAACTTTGGCATTTTTATAGATTACTAGCCACTCAAAATTATTTTAAAAGCTCACCAAAGCTTCGAGTCTATTAGAAAATACTGCAAGCATACAGGATGTGCCACAGAGGCAGAACAAGTATTTTTCACTTTGCTAGCAAAGTCAAGTATTAAGTTAGCAGACATCAGAATTATATTCCATTCTGATTTTTAATATATCTCAGTGCAATAGACAAATGTTCTCGAGAGAATATTAAGTATCAGAAAATTAAATTGAAATAGCATATTACTTCATTTAAAGAATCGCCTTTGTTTTGAAGGTACCCTCTAATTCTCTTTATACAGCAAGTGATTAAACTTAAGGGAGGATGTAGCCATGAAACAAGAATAAACAGTACTTGAAATCTAAGCCTCTTGGCTCTTAAGAAAACTGTTTCTCTGTATGATGAACCACTCCTTCTTCCCCCATAGCAGGTATTCAATTCCACTGCTTTCTTTTACATAAACATCATCTAGGGTAGCATTTTGATTCACATTTCCTACCCAAGGAGCCTGAAGGTGAGCACCAATACACATGGGCCACTTGCAATTGTGAAGATGCCCCTGTGGGAGAGACACCCTGGATCTATGCTAAGGCTGCAAGTGCTAGACACATGCCAACAAAAACTTGTGCAGAAATGCTGGCACAGCTGTGGAGCCTCCATGGCCTCACCAGGTGAGCAGTCCAGACTTGATCTGAGAAGGGGAATCTACACGCAATTCCTAACCACCCAGGGGGAAAAAAAAAATAAAATAAAAAATCCACAGGGCTTCAACTGCCTCTGCTGCAGTACCAGTCTGCAATCTGGACCTCCCAAAGGTGCTCTAAATCCCTCCATGCCAGGAAGGCTGTGCTGTCTGCACAACGTACCCCTGTCCCTGGCCTCTCCTCAGCCACTCCCTCCAGTATCCATAGCCTGTACTCTCTCCTTCACAAAGAATTGCCACTCCACACAAAGTGACAGAAAAAGCAAAACGTGCAGGCCTGAATTTTATTTATGATGGCTAAACCTACAGAAGCCCAATTCTAAGTTACTAAACACGTGTAGAATACTTTACACAGCTCCACAGAGAAGAAAGGCTTGTAACCAAGCAATGCGGCGCTATGCAGGTCACGTGCAAGCTGTCAAACCCAAGCATCAAGAGGGCTTTAATACAGACAATAAATAGCAGGAGGCTGGTATGTCTAGGATAGAAAATAAATTGGCAACCCATCTATTTAAATGCAGTTAAATTTCAATTTCGACTAAATTACAAGGTTTGAAATTAGCCACATTTCATGACCCTGAAGTTCCTCCTTCCCTTCTCCCCATCAACTTTAATATCTGGCTCCACCTGTAAATAACCCAATGCAAACCAAGAGTAAGAAGCCCAGTAAGATCTTCAAGAGACACCTTGTTTTACTTCAGCAGGAATCTATTCTACATTCAGACAGTGACAGACTCACAAAACCAACAGAAGATTTTTCAAGTGACATCAAATAACTAGGTTTACAAATTCCATCTCCCACAGTTGCTATTATATAACCTTTTACTTCAGGTATAGTTACTGCATAAGAAAAAGTATGTGCAGTGTATTTAAAAAGCAATGTATGTGCAGTGTAAAGAAAGTTCTGTAGAAGCTGTCTTTGGCCAGACAGAATGGATCACACTACAGGAAGAATATGAACAGGACTGACAGGGGGAGAGCAGGGGTTTCACAACCTCCATCACCACTGAACACTAATCTCTCACTCAGATCGTTCTCCCTGATAAAAGGATGCTCTGTGCTGAAAATGCCACACTATATTGTAAATGAAGGGCTTGACCACACGCTCGCTTTTAATTACACTGTGCTAACCCAAAGTCTGCGAGAGCACAAAGTCCTAAGCACAGACACAGTACACGGATTGTGAGAGTGTATTTGCAAACTGTGACCTGACCCGAGTCGTTCCTTCTCCACATCCTATATATTGTTGTTACTCTGTGAGTATCCACCCTGCTGGTCCTTTCTTTAGGCTTTGTATTTCAAAAATATTTAAGAAAGAAAGGTATGAAAAAAAAAAAGGGAGGGGGGAAGGGGGGCATGAGTGAGTTACACAAAGGGCAAGATATAATAAGAAAACCAGTGGTGCTATGACATTGCCACAACAAAACAGACTGTGTTCTGGCAGTGTCTAAAGAGAGCCCCATTAGGGTAAGAGTCACCACAGTGCCAGAATGGATATCACCTGGAGCAGGAACATCTAGGGACACACAGACCTTTCAAACCAGGCACTGATGCACAGACAGGAGAACATGGAAGAAGCCCTTGCCTAGCAGGCAACTTCCTCAGTCACAGATATTGCTCCCCATTACCATGGCAAGGATGCAGGATCCAAAACAAGAGACAAGAGTCTTCTATCACTGCTATTAATGTGAAGAATTCTGCAAAAGAGATTCCAAGAAAGTGTTCTTCTAAACTTCCGTGACACAACAATCAGCCTCCCATATACCCTTTTCCCACTTACCTCCCAGCTTTACTATTCAAAACTGGGGACAGACAGGAAATAAAAATTTTCCTTCTGATAGCAACACATGGAAAGGTCTGGAGAGAGCCATGTAATTTTAAACTCAGTGTTTCTCACAAGTATTTTCACTAAATGCAAACCTTTGGGGGAGGGGAACCATGCCCAGCTGCACACTCTACACTTGCCAGCTTCATACCAGGATTCCCAGGCATTAGGTAAAAGCAGTAACACACTATGATTTCTAAGCATCACCAGAAATAGAATGTAATTTCCCAAATCCCACCATTTATCAATATTTATTACAAAACCAATAATTGTTTTCTTGCCTCCATTTAAGGAGGTATGCTACTTGACTAGAAACATACATGCTATACATATAGTAGATGTGCTTGACTACCCTTCAGTAACCAAAGAAATAACCTTTGGTCAATCTAGGCTTTTTATAACCCACCACAGTCCTTCCCCAACTCCAGGCCCACACAGTCCTGCTCAGTCATCGTCCCGCTTCTAAGTAATATCCCTTGTCTACAGCTTCACTAGTCCAAAAGCAGGCTATTCAATTCCTGCCACGGAAGCCAGCAGAAGAGGCAGGGGGAAAGGACAGCCCACTGCCACCCACCAAAGGAAAAATGAAGCTTTTGCCTTTTTAAGTGTCTGAGTGTTCTACAACTCACTGAAATTACAGTCACTTAAGGAAGTCCATCACTGCACAGAATGAGTAAAAATGCAAATATTGCTTCCTCCTTGTATGCATACGTGGATTGGCTTAAAATGCAGAGAAATCAATATGAGCCAATCTGAGATAGAAAGATTTAGTGTCTTACTTTGCCTGGTTCTAAATAGTGTTCTGAAATTCTGCCAGAAAATACTTAGAGGCATGTTTGCTAATAATTCAGTTTCAGCTGTCGTGAAATGCTGTCTACATGGACTTCCCCCCCCCATAAATTAAGAAAAATCCTGAAGAATTAGGAATAACAGTTTTGTTTCCATAGTCCCTACAGAAAGACTGAGGAAGACATAACCAGTAGGGTAGTCTCACCTCTTACTTAATAACCACAAATGTAAGTCGAGGCTGCACTGACATGCTTAGACAATTTTAGGCTCTTCAAAACAGAAAAAAGCTTTTAAGAGAATTTTGAATGAAGTAGCTACATATAGAGAATTTTAAAAATTCTTATTTGTTGAGCTGAATTAATTACCAGCTTGCACTGCTATATCTCTTTCCACCTCCCTCAGTGTCTCTCTTCTCTGTTTAATAAGAGAAATCAACAGATGGAAAAGAAGTTTTAAAAATAGTTTTTCTCCATACTCTGAGAAATAACGAAAGCATTTGGTTTTGGAAGATAGAAGGCGATATAAAAAGAATATGAAAAATGCAAACAGCATTCAAAATGTGAACATATGTAATATTGTTCTTTTAAGCCACTCTTGCAGATATCCGCCTCCAGCCAAAACCAGCAAGAGCATCACTGTAAACTACAGCCATTTAAACCAAGATTACTATACTATAACCCACCTATCAAGCTGCTCTGACCCAAGATACTTGAAAAATGGAATGCATAATTCCAAACACAAATCTTAAATAAATTAAATCTGTACAGATGCCTCTACAGGTTTAAAGTGGCCTTAGTTCAAGCATTAAACACTTGTTTAAATTAAGTTCAAGAAAACCTTTTAGTACCAAATGAGTACATGTAAGGTTAAGTACATTGTTTGTTCAGTCTGAAGCTAACACACATAAATTAAATGACAAACTTCCCTTTCTCAAGCCCTAAGAATGTTTTAAAATTGCCACAAACAGGTATATCTACTTTCAAGACACTATGAGATCACTGTCAAAGCTCCTAGGGAAATTCTGTCATCCTGCCAGTGACTAGGGATGACTGGAAGCCCAGTGCACTACCTGCAAAGACAACAGGGGCATAGAGGGGAACAAGAAGAGGAGGTGTGGGAGAAATGCTTGCTTTTCTGTGTTAGAAAGGTCAGCAACACTACCTGAGTGCTTGCAAGGCCAGATCATTCCTTTCCAGTTTCTGTTGATAGAGCCAATGTATCTGGCTCTCATCTATTATCGCTTCTTCCTCCCAGCCTAAGCTTCCTTATAATCCCTTTCACAATCACTCTAAAGTTGTGATGTCTGTAAACCTCATTGCTTTTCTCTTTCCTGCCAATTCATCCTTTTCATTCTCTATTCCAGACACCCTCCCCTATGAATCATCCTCTTTTCATTTGTCTCAAAAAATCACGTTGCCCCAGTTGTCCATCCATATTTCTGGGGTCTGCCCAAAATATAACATCCTTATTCTCTTCCCTCAAGACAAAAAAAAGTCCCTCACACACTCTTCCCTGCCACCCATAAATTGGTTTTAATTTATAAAAGTCAGTGTATCAACGCTGAAACCTAATTAGAATGAGGGATTAGGATATACAGGTGTCCTGTGGCGAAATCATTCACTCCAACCCCCTCCCTCAGAAGCATTGCTCAACATGTCATCCACAAAGCGATGGAGGAAGAAGGAAGAGTTCAACAGACTCATGATGAGCACCCTCCCAACCACTTTCAGTGTGTGCAGAGATGAAAAGCCACGTTATCATCACCAGCTTTTTAATTTAAATGTTTATAAACTCTGAATAAGAATGAGGATCTTTACCCCATAGCTGGTCCATGACATATGTTTTAAACAGGACAGAATTGCATGGAAAGGCTTTGTTACAGTTCTGTTCTGAAAAATAAAATAAAATAAAATAAAAAGTGCAATGTCAGGGATGAAAGATTGGCATCAACAAATCTGGTCTGGTCTTCTGTTTTTTCTGAGGATTTAAACTGACTGCAGAGGAGTGGGTGTTGGATAGGAGGAACATTTTCTTTAGAAAATTGAATTGGTTCTAGAAGAAAAAAAAAGAAATGACCACCCCACACACATTTAAATGTATCATGTTTTAAAACCAGTGCAATTAAAACAGCTCAGGCCATTTGGGTCTTGGAAATTTTGCCAAACTTTTACCTGAGATCACAGCCAGTGGCCTTTTCATTATTTTTGAAAGAATTCTTTTACCCTTTCCCAGTCTCTTGGGAAATGGTGACAGTGCACAGCTGCAAGTCCCCAGCCATGAGAATGACAAGTAACAGTGACAGCCCAGTCAAAATGAGAGCTACTGCATTGCTTTAGATAAAAGTTAAATGGAGTAGTCCTAGTTTAATACAACACTATCCCTGTTATCCTCTTGAAATACAATAATCCTAGATGCTTACAAGTACAATATATTGAAGGAATCAAAACTGACTACTCAAAATTCCTAAAATATTTGGTCAGGATGAATATTCTGCTTCCTGTCCTCTCCTATCTAATAAATAATCTGGTTTTACTTTGAGATACACCTTTAAGAGTAAATGAGAACACAAGGTATGTACCACAAAAAAAGAACTAAACTTTAAAAATATCAGAGATTTAGAGATTTATCACCAACTGATCTTAAGTCTCTTAGAAATGCCTTAAATAATCAGTCATACAACTGTGTCTCAGTCTATTAGGGAATTTCTGCCAAGGCAGGTCCTTTACCTCCATGCATTCCTAGAGAGAGGACATTTGTAAATTAAAACCACCTAAACATTTTGTGCTGCCCATGTGCTAGTGTAAGGATGCTGTATAATACTAGTCAAAGCACCTGCCAGTTGCAGTAGATAACCTCTAACTTTCTGGGGCCACCCTGGCCTTCAAACAGAGCTCTGGTAACTTGGGCAAGGCTGCACAGGGACAGAGTAATTTCTGTGGACTAACCCAAGCATTATATGACAGACATTTATCACAATTTAAATCACTTCCTCTACAGCAACTTTCTAGTTAAATATATTTGCCTACTATGACTATAATTTTGTCCCCATGTTGGGAGAGGGGAGGGAGGAAGATTCAGTAAGCAGAGAAATTAAGCAATGGTAAATATATCAAAACAGTAATTAATGGACACATTTGTTCCAAACTAGCTTGCACACACACTTAGGAGCAAGCAATAGCTACTAAAAAGGAAACAGATTGTCCAACGGGGCTTCAAGGTGTGTTTCCAGTGCAGCATTATTGCAGCCAGTAGTCTTCCTCCCCACCCCACAAATAATCTCTTTAAATAAATATGAAAAGCCATCAAATAAAAGTGACTCTGGAACTGCCTTTCAGTATCTCTAAACTCATGTTATATTGTATTATTTGTAAAGTGACGTATTTGTCTTTTGAGAAAGACAGCCAGGTTATTTGCTCGCCAAAAGCTGACAGTTGGTTTCACATCTGTGGCACAGCAAAGAGCGTGGCACGACAAAATGCAGAACAGATCAATTTCGGGACAGTGCTTCAACCTTGAAAGTTTGACTCCCCCCCCAGCCTGTCAAAGCAGACATCTGTCTCTTACTGAATTAAGAAAAAAAAAAAAGGACAACAGTTATACAATGCTTAAATCAACAGATTCAATTCGGTTCAGCTAAGTTTGAAAAATGCATTTAATCAACAAATTATTAGCCAAGGATTAATTCTGATCTCTCCAGCCTATGCATTTTACCTCTCAATGAGCTCATTAACTCAACACATACAAAACTTTCACAACCCTACTCAGCCTTGTTCAAAAGGTGTGGTGGAGAAAACTCCATAATTCTAAGGAAAAAAAAGTAAGACTGCTGGGCAGTTACTGTAGAGTATTTGTTGTCTGCAACTAGACAAATCAAGTCATATCCCAAGTTACGTTCTGTGGGCTGGAAGTTAAAAACATCAAAAAGAGGAGGATCAATATATCTGATATGGAAACAAGCAGAAAGACAATCAAGTAAAGATTAGAGTTACTAGGAAAATGCACACCCATGTATTTATACACACATACACACATGCTCTTGTTGAAAAGGAGCTGACTTGCAATGATATTTAAGCTAAATCAAACCATCCACCTTTCATTAAAACTAGATACCTAAGTGTCAGCTACAGTGTTAAACCCTTTTCCAAAAGTGGAATTAAGTAAAATTTAATAAAAAATCCATGCTATATAATTCCTTGAAAAGAAATGGTATTCCAGGGAAGAAAAACTGCACTGTTACTCTTTCCCAGCTTCTCGTTCTATTTAATCCTTAGTCCTTCCTGAAGAAGTAATGGAGTCTGTTTAGAAGAGTGGGAAATGTTAAGATCTTCTTCCATTACCTTCAAGTGCTCTAAGCTGCCACACGTGCCCAGGAGCGAGGGGTTCAGAGAATACAGCCAAGCCAAGGAAAGCAGACAGCTGGCACTGGCTACAGCAAGGGGCTACAGTTTGACCTTAAGGCTGTTGCCTGTATCCTTTGGCCCCTTTGCCCATTTGGGAGCACTCAGAACTAGCTGAAATTTTCTTAGTAAGTGGTGCCAAGAGGCTGCATCGACTTGCAATGTCCATTTCTCAGGGCTGAAAGAGGAAACACAACTATGAAAGCACCAAGTTCTGCAACACTGGTAATCACCCAAAAGAAGCTATGACATGCACACACTGGACACCCAACTGAGGGTCATGATGTAGGGACAACAACCTACCACAACCTCATGAAAGTCACTTTCAATACCATGTTTCCTCAGCCACTTTTAATGGAAAGGCTACTTAACCCTTTCAGAAAGGACTACCTTCCAAATAAACTGTATAAACTGTTGTCCTAACTGTGTTCATTTACTGCTAAATATCGATTACGATTAAAGACCTTTACATTCCTTTATTATTTTTATTCCTTCCCTTTTTAATTGCTTCCATGCAAGGAAACAAGCAGGTGCATTCCTTGGAGGAGGGAGTTTATCAGTCTCTTTGTGGGCTACCTTTCTCACGTCATTTCAACTACAAACTCTGGGAAAAGGAGGACAAGAAAGCGGGGACGAAGGGACAAGAAAGCGGGGACG